>CP125976.1:35881628-35982675 GCA_030063025.1 Avena longiglumis | reverse complement strand
GATAATAGAAAAAGGGAAAACAAATAAAAAAACTGGCCGTGGCCCAACTCCTCTTTGCTTACCTGTCGCCCAGGTGCAGCCCACAAAAGCCCAACAGCCAGCCCAGATCATTCTCTTCTGTGACTGACGGGTGGGACCAAGGAAGGATCGCGTGTTGAGAGTAAAGAAGTGCCAGGGGGTGTTCTGCAAAACTGTCATCGTCGTCTTCCTCCAGCTGGAAGCAGCTTGGTGGCGATGTTGAGGCCGTCCGCCGTCGTCCTTGCGCCAAGATCCACACCGCCTTCGCCAGGAGAGGATAAGGAGGCCACCACGACGCCTCTGCTCATCCTCATCCCCATTTACCCCTCTGAACCCCTCTCTACCTCGTTCCAAAACCATGCCGAAACCCTAGCTCGTCGGTGTTCAACACTCCGGCCATGTCCGACCACCCTGTGCCTTGCTAAGGCCACCGTTAGAAGCTCCATCGTGGACTCGTTCGATTAGGACCAATAACGGGGGTTGGCGCATCGTGAATCAAGTAGAATCGAGCGTTCCCTTTTAGCATTCACCGACCATCATTTATACGTCATCTACACATCTCCTCTCACTTCTCCAAGCACTCCATCGCAACGAGGGTAAGCTCCTCTATCTTCCTGGAGACTTCATTGATTCAATTGTGTCCTGTATCGAGGTCTCGCCGTGCGCCGTCGTGCACCGCCGTTGGTCACCGTCGTGGATCATTCTCCGGTGACCATTTAGGGGCGGCGCGACCCTAGTTCAACTCGCCAGTGCATGCTCGTTCCAACCCACCTAGCCATAACTCGCTACAGACTAGATCGATCGATCGATCCTCAACCAAAGGAGGATAAACTCATGTGACGTCATGCCTACGTCAAAGTTAGAACCACTTCAATAGTTTGACTAGTCCTTGCTAGCGTGGCGCAGACGCGGGCCTGGCCCATATGTCATTGTCTGGGGTAGCAATCCAGAAATAAACACATTTATTAAATCGAGAGTCGAGGTGGTCAACGCCCAGGTCGCTGACTAGGCTAGGTATGGATGTGGTGTAAAAAGTTATTTCATGTTTAAGAAATAAATAAAATGTTATAAGCTCAATTATTAATATTCCGTAAATCAAATAAATGATTAAATCTTGTTAAATTAATAACTTTTGATTTATAGTTCTAAAAATATGTATAATATATGAAAATGTTTAGAAAAATAAAATCTATAACTTAAAACTATTATTAAACATTATTATGTTAACAATTTAAATAATTATTCTATAATAAAGATTTTAAAGGTAATAAAACTTTGATAATTCCTATTTTAATAATAGTAAATGTTAAGAATAGAAATAAATACCAAAAATCTTGGAAAAACAAAAAAAATATTAAAAAACTATGATCATGTATTATTATTTCACTTAATTAAATATTTATTATTTATTAAGTAATTATAAATTAATAAGAATAGTCAAAATCATATCTTATTATTTATAAATCACAAAAATAAATGTAATATACCAAAATGATCACAAAAATAATATCTACATATTAAAAATATAATATTCCACTTTTGAGTTAAATAAAAATTCAAATACCTTAATAACTCAAATTTAAACTTATTTACTTATTTGATAATTCATATAAGGGTAAATAAAAATTGCTAGTATGTCTAAAAATTAACCAATTGAGTCTAATAAATAGTATTAGTCTTCAACATTAATAATATGAAGTCAAAATAGTTTAACACATTGTAATTAAAATTTTATTGAATTCTCCTCAACCATAGGTGTGTAATATTTTCTAAAAAGAATCCTTATCAAATATAAAATCATCAAGAATAATTTGTAGTTAAATAAAAACTTATTTTATTTACCTTAACCACAAGTTTATAAACATACTAAAAAATTATAGTGAACTCATAAGCAATTAAGTAACATTACTCCATGGTTTACAAACTATAACCACTCATCCATAAAAGGGGTAAGTGATACTATTCCATTATAAAATCAAGAAAACCACCACATCAAAGAAAAATATAACCATTCTTAAGTAACCTTAAGGCAACATTACCAAGTACACAAAGTACAAATGTTATAAGCATTATAATTTCAAACTATCTATGTTTTAAAGTTAACTTTAATCTACAAGACTCTAAATATAATACTATAAACATTTTAGACGTTTTATAGTTAACTTTGGTCTGATACAGTTAAGTCATAAAGCATCTCAAGCCCAAACTATTCAAGCAAGCACAAATAACATCAACCAGACTCAACTAACCACAAAGGTTGTTTAGACCTTAGAAAAGAAATCTTTTCTTCAAATGTTATTCTTTTTGCAACTTCAAACAAGAACTCTTATATAAGCAATCTTGAGTAGCATCTCACATTTGTGTGTGTCCTATAGTTTTAGGATATTGTAATTATATGATTGTTTCACACACACTCACAAGCCTTAATAAGAAGCACGAGTATAAAACTCATCCAAAAGTACAACACATTTCAAATACATCATTTCTAGTACCCAAACACTAAAACAACGTTATCCCCGAGATTCGCGTTTATAAAATGCATCACATTACTTATGCATAAGAACATATTGCTTCTTTAAACATTAGTCCTTACCGGACCAATGATGCTGATTTTAGATATTGGATCTTATATCATCTTGAAGACCGTGAGTGCATAATCTGCAATCACAAAAGGCAAGTTCACACTTGCTCATGTCCTTTGGTTATTCTCTCAGAAGTATTTACAAATCCAATGTGGACATCACCGTGATTTGAAAAAGGTCCAAAACAATATTTTCATAATAATGTGATTATAGGTTATTACCATGAGGTAATAACTTACTATAAAAAGTTTCAATGGTAAAGGAACATATTATCTAGGACTTAACAACCAATGTCGCCAGTGATTCTTGCGCCATATATTACGCTTAACTATGAGATTTGGCATTGACCGGAGAAGTCACCGTATCTTCTTCCTCTCGCATGAAGCCGGATGTGCGGTGTCATGGACGTTATCCTCAGCGTGCATATTAATTGGTAATTCATAGAGGATATGCAAAGATATGGGTGGAAACCTCAACGCCCCAATAGTTCTGCATCTAACGGTTTGTACAAACCACCGTAATCCAATATGTGGGCATGGTGTACACCAAGGAGGCATGCGAGGTCGCAAAGGGGCTGATTGGCTTGGATCATCTTCTAGGCCCCACATCATGGAATTGTGGACGGAATAAGCGTTGCCAGCAACAAAGAGTTGATCTCTCATGGGTAAAGTAACCCACCGTCAGAGTGTAAGAACCGTAACTCGCTACTCCCTGCTCCGGAAGGAGTCATGAACGCCATGGAAAGGAACTCCATGAAAGTTCGTAAACCCATGAAGGCGACGACATAGTCTTCGAATAAAAGCAACCTCTGAAGAAATGTTTTATGAAAACTTGCATTGCCTACGACCTACGGTCTGTGGCTGTAGTTATAGTGCATCAAACACTCCTTTTCTTGTGAATTTGCTGAGTACGCTCTTGATAGATTCTAAAGCCGGGATAGACAACATCTACATCAAGTTATGCTCCAGGAATCATCATCCCAAGCTAAAGCTCTTCAACAAAGACAAGGAAGTCAACAAATACCTCAACTCAAGTGAAGACGAAGTTACTGATTAAATAGGAATATATACCCTCTAGCCAAGAACCTAATTCTGTAGTGTATTGCAATAGCGGCAATACCAACCCCTTAGTTGAAATACTAGTCTTAATAGTATAGTAGTTCTTGCGTTGTTTATCTTTGATTCTCCTTCGTAAGAAGTTCTTTCTCTCTCTTTAACCTAGAGTATTCTATGGATCTTGTGTAAAGAGTGAGTTGTAACGTTTAGCCATGTATTGGACCTGCTGTGTTTTGCAGCCATTCGAGGATGTAATACTAGTGAACAGTGTTTCATTGGTGTTATGTCAATGACTATAGTATACTACATCATGCAGTGGTATGCTGGGTCACCGCAGTTGGTATCAGAGCATATTATTTGACCTTAGGTTGGAAACCTAGTAAATGGGTAGAACATGTAGGACACATCCTAGCAATAATAAAGAGTTCTCTAGTGATATGAGGGATATTCACTTGAGAATAATCCTGTTATGTTACTAGTGCGATAATTATTTACTATGATTGCAATTCCGATCATTACCCAAGAGTTTTAACTCTATGTGACTGATGATAATTTCTTATCTATAGTTCCACATGGCACCTCGATATCCACCCCGGAATGTTCAAGTGATGAACAGGACACTGAATGACTATGGAGGGGATTGGACAGATAATCTCCGACAACTTCTATGGAGTTTGGATTGTGAATCAAGACTTTTCGTCAAGATTTACAGTTACTATGACGGGCAGGTATTAGCTAAATACCGTGTCATGATCATGTTACCCAAAAAGTTAGGACTTAAGGGAGAAATGCCATCAGGAGAGGCAAGGTGCATGGCATCTGCATATCAGATTGTCGTAGCAGCAACCATAACCATGATCCGAGAACAAAAGTCCCAAGCTCTAGAAGGTATTACTCATACCATTATACCACATGAAACCTCAAACCCAGAGCATGAATTAGATCACTCTACTCTAGTCCAAACTAAACCTAATCTAGTTGTAGAGTATATGGATCGTTATCGGTCTTTGTTAAACACTTATCACAACACTCACCAATTTTTAGTTCAGGAACTGGATATGGTCATTCAGGATTTTACTGATCCTGATAAAGCAATGGCACGTAGGAAGAAGTTAGATAAAGATGCTAGGCATCCCAAATACATACCTTCAGGAGAAGTGTATGAGGAAACTGAGTTTGATGACCCAAACTCGGAAAATTATGCCTACTACCAAAATGAATTCAAGCCACCTGAAGACCTATGGACCAAGTACAACTCCGAACAACATGAATGGAATAGAGTTATTCCAAATAACCTGAGCCAAACAAGTATGGAAGGGGAGTAGAATCTCAATGTGGAACCATAGGAAATCCTATACCTTGTGATACAAGTATCGGAGAAGAGACCAACAATAACCATAGAGAGCCTTATGGACCATATGAGAGTGATACCAATCCAATCGACTTAGAAGAGTATTCTGATAGCTACTATACCAATATGTACGACTAGATCCAAGAAAAAGCTAAGGAGCCAACTTACTATGAGGAAGCGTTGCCGGAAAATCAGGAATATTATATAGAGGATTACGCCAACTCTAGTCATTTTTCAATGACTAATCTCAGTCTCGGTACTTCTAATCAAGAATACGCACCTCCTGGATGCTCTTATGATCCAGAAGGCAGTTGTAGGACTTCACGTCATCATGGACTGTTAAAAGATGCTTGCGTTTGCAAGAAATTAAGTGGGAGCGCTAAGACATATTTCTAATACATTATGTGAAAGACATATTGTTGATTGGAAATGATATATATTTTTATTAACACATGCTAAGAATTTCATCTCGATGAAAGACTTAGGCAAAACCCGAATATTTGGCATCAATGTCTATATAGATAGATTGAGACGCTAATATGGTTGTACCAAATGTACATAAATGAGATATTGAATGAGTTTAATATGGAAATGACAATAAAGGTTGTTGCTACACAGAAAGGATTAAATAAAATTTCAAGTGTATCGACACTTGCTAAGTGAAACAAAGATTCAAGTATAGATTGATACTTGATGTATGAAATCACAAAGAGTATTTATATCGATCATACTGTGATATGTACAAATCCAGATATGTCATATGATCTAAATGTTATGAGCATATACCAGAATGATTCATAAGATGATCATTACACGATAGTAAGGATATCCTTATGATCTTTTGAAAGAACTAAGAATATATTATTTTTGTAGATGTGATAAATAGATGATTAGTTCATTGTAAAAGTACTACATTGATACTAGTTTTATCACAAAGTACAAATTAAGTTTATCTCAATCTAAACTAAGGGTGGCACAATATAATGGAAAGTAAGTTCCATAATGGATTTGGATGAGTTCCAAAGTTAAAACATTGTGACAGATACTACAACAAAAGGCTAAGTATATGACTGCAATTATAGCATCAAAAGAGGGCATTTGTGTTAAGTAGTTTTTATCAAACTAGGTGTGGTTCACAGCAGGATAGTACCATGAAGATATATTGTACGACTATATTATCAACATGTTTTAACCCCAAGGAACCAAAGGACCAAATTTATACAAAGCCATCTCATTAGAGAATGAGTGATGCGTAGAGATGCAAAGACATGCAATTACACATGGACCTGAAAGAGTCGGATCCGAAGATCAATTGACCACTAGCAATCGTGTAAATACAACATCGGAAAGCCATAGGTGTTGAATACACAAATATTTGAAACTAGATTATTGTCTCTAGTGCAAGTGGGAGACTGTTGGAGATATGCCCAACAGGCAATAATAAAGAGGTTATTATCATATCTTCATGATTATGATAAATTCTTACATACCATGCTATAATTGTATTAACCGGAAACATTAATACTTGTGTGATTTGTAAACATAAAAGAGTCCCTAGTAAAGCCTCTTGTTAAACTAACTTGTTGGTTAATATATAATCATGGTTTCCTGATCATGAATATTGAGATATTATTAACAACAAGATCATATCATTAGGAGAATGGTGTGATGGACATACTCCTATAGTTAAGCATAGCATAAAGATCAAGTCATTTAATATAGTTCAGTTGCTATAAGCTTTCAGATACATAGTAACCTAAATCCTTCGACCATGAGATCACGCTAATCACCATCACAGGATGGATGCTTTGATTACATCAAACACCATACCGTAACTGGGTGGCTATAAAGATGGCATTGAGTGTTCGGAAAGTATGTGTTGAGGCACATGGATCAAGAGTGGGATTTGTCCATCCATATGACGGATAGATGTACTCTGGGCCCTCTCGGTGGAATGTCATCCAATTATCTTGCAAGCATGTGATTGGCTCACAGGGGATCACATATCATAGGAACGAGAAAATAGTACTTATCGGTAAAGAGGTTGAACTAGGTATGCAGAGATACCGACGATCAAACCTCGAATAAGTAAACTATCACGAGACAAAGGGAAATTGGTATCGTATGTAAGTGGTTCATTTGATCGCAAAGTAATCGTAGAAATATTGGGAGCCATATGAATTTCCAGATTCCTCTATTGATTATTGATCGGAGAAGTTTCTCGGTCATGTCCGCGTAATTCACGAAACGTAGGGAGACACACTTAAGGATTCAATGTTGTTTAGTAGATATGGAATGTAAGTAGGGAGACCGAATGTTGTTCGGAGTCTCGAATGGGATCCGGGATATCGCGAGGAGATCCTGAATGGTCCGGAGAATAAGATTGATATAAGGAAAGTCCAATTCCGGAGTTCGGGAATGATTCCGATGATTTCATCGGAGAGGTTTTAGAAGGGTCTAGAAGGTTCACTAGACCGAAAGGGGAAGGGAACATGAATGTGTCATGGATAAGTGGAATGATTGGATCATGTCCTAGGTCACTTGGTTGGGCATTAGCAAAAAGAAATCAAGCTCCAAATTGAAAGTCAAAATGCAAGTTTGAAAAGTCAAACTAGGACAATGTGTCCTGGTGGAGGAAGGAAAGAATCCTACTTTCCCTCCACCACAAGCCAACAAGGAGAAGGAGTTGGGGAAGGATTCAAACTCCCCTCTCCCAAGCTGCACCGCCTCCTCCTCTCTGGCCCTCTAAACCCTAGATCACCGGAAACCCTAGATCCACCATAACCTGCTCCATCTTAGGCGAAGCCCTGCAGGTTTTCCCTCTACTTCCGACACCATGCCGTCGTGCTGCCGGAATCGCGAGGGGAGAACTACAACCTTCGCTGCATGCTGGAACAAGAGAGAGGAAAGTCTTCACCGAGTACCGAACGTGTGACTGACTGCGGAAGCGCTGCCGAAACGCAGTGACGGAAGGATCGTCTACGCGATCTTGAGATCGGCAAGTGTACGAATACATCACCCACGAGAATCTGCTCTCGTTAACCGCTTTGAAATCTTTGAGGGTGAGTATTCTAATCGACTCGTTGCTACAATCTAGTAGATAGATCTTGGCTTGTTTGTGTGCATGCGATAGAAAGTTTTGTTTTCTGTGCTACGAACCCCTACACTTTTATGGCTTGTCATACTTTGAAAATATTATATGATGCATGTAATGGTTTGATCTATGCAAAATGACTTGTTTACCCATGTCATGAGGTGTTTGACACCACCAAGTAGAGGTAGATAAGAGAGATATCATAATACGCACAACAAATAAATTATTGTATTAGTGTTTGAAGTGTTTTCATTAAAAAGTAAGATGTATGTCGGTAATGGGTGACCGAGTGACAGCGGCATATGTATTGAGTAACACAATGGAGCCAAACATCATTTATTTAGGAGTAAAAAAATAGAAGTATAATATGTGATGTGACAACAACCAATGCTAGTCTTATTACAAGGATGACCTAGCAGCACACATATGAGTATTTTTTTCAACAATATGTATTAGAACATGTAGCCGACCATAAAATTACCATTGAAACATGATAATTGTATATATTTTTATTATCTATAACATGATCATCACCATAGATGGAGAGAGAGGATTGAGTGAACCCATATCGATTGTTCCTATAATATAAAACCATTGTCTTGTCCTCTTGCATTAAAGAGGATTGGGACACTTCTACATTATTGTTTTGCTACATTTTTTCAAGAATTAAATCAACCTCCTTATTACATTGATGGGGATATGACAATCGGGGTATCCCTAGATGCTGGAAACGACTGGCCTAGGACAATGTTGACTGGGTCTGTTCTGATGGCGACTGGAAGAAAGGATTCAATGAAGACCAGCGACGGGACCCGAAGGCCCAAGACCGTAGTTAGGCTCAGTTGGATTAGGTCAAAACCCCGAAACCCTTACTGATTCGGTTGTAATCTTGTAAACCCTAGTGAGGTAGCCCTATATAAACCTCTCTAGGGTCCCCATTATACTCACGAGCTATTAGCTACTCCATCTTTGTGACTCGCTGCTCATACGCCGAGTTCGCCCACCTTGTAATCTCACTCGCCATCAATACAAACAAACAGGAAATAGGTCTTTATCCTATGGGGGGCGAACCTAGGTAAACCCTTGTCTTGCCCTCAATATCGATCCGCGGATGGCGACTCGCTCTTACTCCCTTTCGACTCAATCGCTACCCCTGATAGCGACTGTCGTGGCCATTCCCACAACATACATTAACCTGTTAAGCAAAAACTTGTGACACTTTAGTTGTAGAGAATAAATAATTTTTCCTTTTTACTCCTATGGATCAAGACCTTACTTCCACATTGAGAGATATTTCCACATACTCAATTAGTAACATGGGACTAGCACAACCATAAGTTGTCATGTACAAATGGGCCAAAGAGAATTGTAGAATTTGCATTATGGACCAATGGGGCCAACACAACACCAAATTGCAACAAGAAAAACATACCTTCTGTGATCTACTTAGCGTCACCTAATCTAAAACTGGCCGCACTTGCAGGTGATATATAAGTGCATACAAGCTCGACAAGTAGAAGGTTCCCTTCTACACCTAAGAAAATACAGTCATACAGAATGGGGGGTGAAGGAGAGAAACCCATTCACCCTTTTAATTCAGAGCCCAAACGAATTCTTCACCAAGACTCCCGATGACCGTTGGTGCGCCTGCAATATGGCCACACCAGGAGGCGATGCGTCTAACTAAGCTTCCAGGCTTTGCCTCCTTTCATGCTGAACTTCTTGAGCCTCCCGAAGAGCATGACAAGGATGAGGATGAGCTTGCCAGAGTCGCTCCATCGCCCGACAAAGCCGGTCCACATGTCGGTGCATAGCTGGTCCGGGTTGATCTGCTCACGCTTGTAGCCCATGGAGAACCCCACGCTTCCGTAAGCGCAAACAAATTGCACCGAGTATATGTCACTTCGTTTGGAGATAGTATATATTGCCGTTTCGTTTGCATCAGATAAATGTGTTACTACTTTTTTCAGTTTTTTCAACTTGCCTGACGACTTCGACGACGATGCTGAGCAAGTTGAAGTTGAGGGGATCTTCTTTGAGCTTTTCCCTCTCGGTAATGCAGATGGCGATGACAAAGAGGGCCAGGTAGGAGAGCTGTGACAAAACAGTGCTCTTGAACCATCTGATCCCCTGGCTCTCCTTGGGACGATCACCCTGCTTTGTGCTGATGATGCTCTCCTCGAACGGGAACCACGTCGTGTATGGAGGCAGATACCTGGAAAAAAGCCACAAGAAACCCAAGGTGAGACTTGCATTATTAGGCGAAAAGCAGAAAACACTGCACCGATGGACTTGAGATTTCAGAGAACAATATGGTGGTGAGAATGGATAGCTAGCTAGCGACAGGGTATGGTCGTCGTTAGACAAGTTTGGGCGCTATCGGACTTAGCACGCCATGCTTTGAACGGAGACTTGGAATAATATATACTCCCTCTATCCCGAATTAGTGTATAGATACATGCGAATCTAAATAATTCTGGGACATCTAATTCGGAATAGAGAGAGTAATTTTGATGAATTAGTTCCGGTTCTGAACTAGTGGATGTGGTGACCTTGGAGTTTTGGATCTATGGAACACGTACGCGCGCATGAAGTTTCGTGGCTCTGCCTAGACCGGTGGCTGGTCAATAATTTGGTGGTGTTTTCCTTGCCTTACTGATGGGGGAGAAGCAAAGGTCAAGGTGCGGTCAGCTGGATGGGATGGGAATAGTACAATACACACTTCTGCGTGTGATTCACGAGTTTGAATACTTTCGACTTGTCCATTCTACCGCGCGGCAGGCGTGTCGTCCATTCTATACGGAGAAGATTCTCTGTATACCTGTCGTGGATAGTTTTTCAGGGTTAACCTCTCCAATTATATATAGAACGTTAACATCATGTTGAGTAGAATAATACTTTCCCACATGTATTATTTAATACTACTACTAAAATGCGTCAAGAATCATGTGAATCTAGACAATTTTAAGTTATTTTTTTTTGATAGAGAAAGTATTATTGCAATTGTACATTTTCAAAACTCCAAAATTTGTCTGATTTTTTCATAATTTTTTGTGTTGCATTTTTTTAGGATACACCATTGACACTACATCCAGATTTTTTTTTCTATTTTTTTATGAAACTTGTAAATATAATGCATTTAAATAAGACAATCATTGGATTTTGGGAGGCAGTGTTGACAATATTTAAATAAGACGACGATGATTGGGTAGACAACCCCAACAACGGAGAAACATAGGAAAATAGAATCTACTAGTAGGATATTGTATTTAACGTAGCAAACTAAGGAGTTAATAACAAGGGAAGCAATCTACGTTTTATGCTGATTGTACATGGTTCTCGTAAGCATCGGCGCAGGTGATAATTACGGTGAGGAAGAGAAAGAGACGGAAGATACTCACATCATGAGCACGAAGACTACGAGGATGGCCGTCGCCAGCGTTGAGATGTCGATGGTGGACTCGCCGGTGTGCCGGGAGTTCACCGCCAGGAACAGCGCGTTTGACACCTTGTCCCAGGGGCTCATCCCTTGCAGCGCGCGGCCCCACTCCATCGCACACAGCATCGTAACCTGCACGCCGATGAATGCGGCCACCGTCGCCGCCAGCATCACGCACCGCCACGCCGGTAGGAGGTGGTAGTACCCAGTCAGCTCCTCCCTTCTTCGTCATCTCCACCAGCTCCGGCCGCCGTGTCGGCGGCGCGGCGCGCACGCACGCGGCCAGGAGCGGCGGGAACAGCGTGTTCCCGACGAGCGCCTGCGGCACGAGCAGCAGCTGCAGCCCGGTGTCCCGCTTGAAGACGACCATGTTCTCGTTGTTCGGCATGAACCCGCAGCTCGAGAAGGTGGACACCGTCGTGAACACCGCGAAGGTCCACACGTTCAGGGCCTTGCCACGAAGCGTCTGCCTCGCGCCCGGCGACGCGTACATGTATGCCGCGACGGCGGCGGCGCCGAGGACGTGCACCGCCCAGAATATGGCAAGGACGACGAAGAACAGGGACCTCACCGCGTCGCGCCGTAGCCGCTTCGTCGTGCTGCTTATATCGTCGGCGTATACCGGCGTAGGGTTGTCGACGTCGCCGACATCGGCGACCGACGCCATCTCGAGTTCCTCGGTCACGACCTCGACGCGGCGGGATTTGTGTACGGATTCTTTCCTTAGCTTGGACCACTTGGACGCGAGGCCTAGGAGCGATATGAACACCTCTCCTCCGACGAACATGAGGGCGGTCAAGACGAGGAGCTGGCCGTTGGAGAAGGCCTCCATCTCGACAGTGGACATGCTCGACACCGTCGCCGCCGAAACGGCGGTGAAGAAGGTGTCGATGCGGCGGGGCCTTTCGCCGCGGAACCTGAGCTGCGCGAGGAGGAGGTACCCGAACCAGGAGACGGCGAGGAAGTAGGCAACGTGGACGAGCAGCGAGCCAAGGCGCCACGGCCACAACCGCCCGGCCGCGAGCGCGCGGCGCCTCCACCGCGCCACCGTCGAGCGCCAGCCGGCGTCGTCGCCGAGCTTACAAAGAGCTTCCTCGGCCATTGCGGTTCGATCTATCTACTACTGTATGCGTGTCAGCGTCGTGTGTGTGCATGCATGCACAAGCTGCAGTGTGTGTTGTGACAGAGAAGTACGCTTGTATATATAGCCGGTATTACAACTACCAGCGTATAAAAGACTAAAAGAGTCTGCCCTTTGTAAACCTGTAAGGTTTATGGATGAATAATGCTCTGAGTTCCTTCATGAAGCATAAGACAACCATTTAACAAGTCCAGACCGATAGGCTTTGGGTGGCTCGTGGGGAAAACAGTGACGTCTGACAGGTCTTGGACTTCCACTTGATGGTATTTTTTGGAACCCACTCAACTGAAGAGAGGAAGCCGGACCCGCAGGAAAAATTGCATCTTTTTTACCATACAAGAATATTTGTATTTCTAAGTTTAAAAATTAAAAAGATATACAAAAATTACATTGATCTATTAATAATCATCGATAGCAGTGCAAAGAGACCTAAAAGTAATAAAACTTACAAATAGACCCTTGGACCACCCATAGACGACTAAAAACACTAGCGTGACCCGAAGGTGCGCCACCGTCCTTGCCCTCTATCACTGGCACTACAGGAAAAAAACCAGAGTTGTCGTGTCTTCTCGACTTTGCCGTGTGTCCGGTGGCGCGGAACATGGCAAATAAAGAATTTGCCGAGTCTTCCAAAAAAACACACGACAAAGTTTAAGCACACGGTATTGTCCGGAAAAAACACACGGCAAAGAATTAGGCACGGAAAATTCGGAAAAAAACACATAGAAAATTAAACATACACGACAATGTTGCCAAAAACACACGGCAAAGACACATACACGACAACGGAGCAAGACACTTGTACTTTCTCGTCGGCTTTCACGAGGCTATTATGAGCGGCAGTATTTTGTCGTGTGTCTAAAACAGACACTCGGCAAAGTACTAGGGCCATGTTGACAACCCATTACCGCGCACTTCATATTCCGTTCCAGCCCTTTTCTCACGTGCGGGAGTTTCCTGTCAAAACAAGCCTTTATCGTGTGCGTTGACGAAACACATGGCAAACAAGCCTCTGCCGTGTGTATTTCGGGAACACACAACAAACAAGCCCTTCTCCATCATATTTTCTGTGTTTCTTTCCCGCCGATTTTCCCATGGGGAGTTTCCTGTCAAAACAAGCCTTTGTCGTGTGTGTTGACGAAACACATGGCAAACAAGCCTTTGCCGTGTGTATTTCGGAAATACACGGCAAACAAGCCCTTCTCCATCATTTTTCTATGTTTCATTTCCGCCGATTTTCCATCCACCCAATTTTTCTCGTCAATGCTTTGGCGCCAGTTTATCCCGCCATGTTTTACCCTCGCGGCCTCTATAAAATGAGCGTCGTTCAGCCACTTAACTCACACACACTAGCTAGCTATATCTGGCTGGTGTTCTCTCTTCGCCCTCCCTAGCTCCATATACTTTTCTTTCTACGATGTTCGTTCTATTGATGCAGAAGAGTTGTTGCTGCTAGGACAACTTGGAGGTGCAGATCTTGTACAAGATATAGGTGCTAACGTACAAGGTGTTCGAGCAGGTACATCGAGAGGATAGGAATGTATGTCACCCCGTGTAGAAAAATATTGTTGTTAGGACACCTTGGAGGTGTAGATCTTGTAAAAGATCAGAGTATATACGTACAAGGTTTGCATATTTAAGGTGTTCGAGCAGGTACATCGAGAGGATGATCATGTATATCGGCCCCGTGCAGAAGAGTGCTGCTTCTAGGACACCTTGGAGGTGCAGATCTTGTACAAGATCTGAGTATTAACGTCCAAAATCTGCATCTGCAAGATGTTCGAAAAGGTACATCAAAATGATGAGCGCGTATGTTGGCTCCATACAGAAGAGTGTTGTTGTTAGGACAACTTGGAGGTGCAGATCTTGTATAATATTTGAGTATTGATGTACACGGACTACTGTATGATCCAAGGTGTTCGAGAAGGCACATCGAGAGGATGAGCACATATCTCGGCCCCGTGCAGAAGAGTTTTGCTGCTAGAACACCTCGGAGGTGCAGATCTTGTACAAGATCCGAGTATTGACATACATGTCTAGTAAAAATTAAAGTAACATGGAGAAAAGAAAAAAAGTGTATGTCGGCATCTACCCTCGTCATAAGGTATATGCCGATGGCCCCGACAAAATCTAACAGGATACACATAGGCGTCATCAGTTTTTTATTCAAATGACAGATGTTGGTGCCATGTGGCAGTCGTATATGTCGACGGACACCCTCGATATGGCATGCATATGTCGATTGTTGTATATGCCAACGGTCATCCTTGACATATAAGATTGCCGGCTGATTTTATAGAAGTCTCGGTGTATAGATGTATATGCATGGATTTTTCCCATAGGGCATGGAATTGATATTTTTCATACTAGATGTGCGGTCATATGTGGTTATCGCTAATATATACATATGCGTTTCCAAGATTTTTGAATGGAAGTTTGGATGTGTTTTCATGCTTTTGGGATGTGTCATATCAAACTTTAGTATCAGACAGAAGTTATAGGTATACAATATACTGTTTCACCATCTCTCTCATTCTTTGCATCCTCAAATCTGCGAAGTACCAAGCCGATTCTCACTCTCTGTGTACACCGAGGCGGGAGCCGGCCGAGGAGTAAAGAGGTGGTATTCTCTGAGCATGGGGACGACAATAGGGATTTTGGTCATCCTTTAAATGGCTTGTTCATATGAACTGCTTTAAGATGTTAGGTTATATGTTCCTTAGATGGAATGTTTAACAGCTACTAGGAAAATTTTATCATTTATTTATTTCAAGTTATGACTCGTATTAATTCATGAAAATAAAATGTTGTCCATATTTTCCAACAAGTTCTGTAGTCCTGAAATATATTGCAACTTGAGATATAGAATGGTATGATGTCTAAAGTGATAGATTTTTTCGCATAGAATGCATATATGCTGATACTATTCCATCGAATTTGCGAGTATACTATTTATTATAACAAGCTGTTGTTTGTGTGTGGGTTTTTCATGCCTTTCGTAATAGTTTGTGGTGGAAAAATTATATCTCAAATATGGAGGCCGGTAGACTTGGTTGGAGATAGAATTTTTCAGGAAGTATGGATTTGTTGCTAAGGGGTATAGCTGTCCCCATGTGTGTACGATCTCCTAGAGATATGAGCCTAAAAATAACTACATTCTATATGAAAGGAAATACTAACAACTATGTTTTTTGAGCAACTGACAGGAGTTCTGCCTTTTCATTAAAGAGAGATAGGAAAACGTCTCAAATATTATAGCGGGGCGTGTATTAATTACGGTGTAAACATGCCGAAATCACCACAAATAAACAAAGTGAAACGGCCTAATCAGGTTCCAGTGAAAAATAACAACCATGTTGATCAACAAGCCTAGACATAACTACATTCGTATGAAAGGAAATGACAACTATGTTTATCAACAATTAGAGGAGTTGTTTGTCTGGAATGCTTTTGTCATATTCCGTCATTATGTGTCATTAGAAAGACTGTTTGTCTGACATTACGTGTGAGCTGTAGTGTTTGCCTAGTTAGTGGTCCGCGCAAAGGAGAGTATGCATGTCGATAGTAAATGCACGTGAAGCCTAACATGCATGTGGAGCCTAGGTACCTAACATGCATGCTGTATGCACGACCATGCAAGCTAAACGTACGCCAGGTTGGCTAATCCATGTGTCTCATATCGTATCTTGCTAGTCAACTAGTAAGTGGTTTGTGAGTCGAAAATGATCTTAAGTTGTGATTTCCGAACAGATGATTTGGTCAAGCGGATATTAGATGGACATATATGTAACTGCATGAAGGTAAAAATCGAAAATTCCTTATTTGTTACTAGTTAAAACTTTGATTCCTTATTTGACACCAGAAAAGTTTTTCTTCCCTATTTTACACCATGTCAAACTTTCTTTTCTTACATGACACTCTAATTCATTTTGAGCATTAACTGTGCTAAGTAGGGTCATGAAAAGACGCTTTTGCCCATGGTGTATTATGTGACCAAAATTATTTTTGTGCCATATATGTAAACGTGATGACATGAATATTGCCGCACATATGGCTAGGGTAGCTAGCTGGGCAGCCAGAAATAGCATCGGGATGAGGTTGTCACGGATACTGCTTGCTACGATGCATGTGATGTGACCATGAGAGGCATGTTTGGTACACCGATCGGTCGATGTATGGATGGATGCACAGATTGTCAATTGCACTATAGAGTATTAAAAAAATTTGATTTGTTTGTGGAATTTGTCTCAAGTAATGTATCGGTATTTTCTAGTATTGCTAATTGGTCAATTGGTGTACGTGCATTAAGAGTTAACCAGAGATCTGCAAGTGGAACACCATATGACAATAGAAGGACGAGCTTGCAGATCCCTGCAGTTTAGCACGCACCCGTGCTATGTAACCGAGTTTTTTTTTCATCGTTGCACGTACTTGGAGGGACAGTTTGGTCCAAGAAAAAAATAACAGAATAGCATAACGATGTCATATAAGGAAAGAAAATTTAATACGGGATCAAAAAGGGAAGCAAAAAAATTCTAGTATCAAATAAGAAATCAAATTTTTAACTGGTGCTAAATAAGGAACTCTCTCAATACAATTTGACTGCAGTTCGTGTTATGATTAGCCCGTGATACTATAGTAGTAGCTGAGAGTGGACCATGTGTACCTGAGATGCTCTATATACAACGTCGTGTATGGTGTTGGAGGCTGCACCTAGAACATGGTGCCGAACAGAACGGATCGGGAGCGCATATATGGTCTTAGGGGCTATCCTCTTGGCAGCAGACTATTAAGGGCGCATTGCACATGGATAACTCGATCGATTATTGTGTGTTTCCATGTCAAATTAAGTTGAAATCAGGCCGCATGGAGATAAAAAATACGATCCATGAGCAATGCAAGTCGCATGATTGCGGGGAGCGATCAATAGGTTTGCATGACGAACTGCCCACCATGTGGTTCTGTTACAATCATCCCATGAATAGGCCCGCTCTTTCTTTTCAGTGTTATATAGGTCTAAAACTGATTGATTATATCTCCTACAATAATTGACATAAAGAATTATTGAGTAAGACTTCTCAATTCTCATAGTGGAACTAATTTAGGTGGTTGCATGCACAACATGCAATGCCAACTACTCGAGTAGACGTGGCATGTAATTAAATAAGAAGAGATGTTTGTGGTAATTATCTAGTATTTTACCACATGCAATACCATCTAGGACGCCCATATATAAGATCTTATCTAAATCACCGTATCATGTTTTCCAGGCATTCCATGGTTTTCCTTTGCGCTCGGTGAGAGCCGACGGATTAGTTAGCAACCGATTTTCTTATGCAACTGTGATCAAAGAGATTGATATCCATCAGAGGGAATTTTCTATTGCTGATTGTGTTCATGATGGGAGCAAGTCAAACAGTGAAGCAAATAATTTAGCTCGCTATGATCTCTCTTTAGATAGGGGTCGCCACCTGTGGCCTTTGGAACCCCATGATTTGATGTTGTAAACTTGGCTTTTGATTAATAAAGTGGGAAGGTTATTCTCAAAAAAAAAGTTAGCATCCGATTTTTTTAAGCAACCATCAGGAGCTCTGCTTTTTTTATTAGAGAAGAAGAGAAATGACCCATTTCAAAGGAAACCAGACAAGGAAAACCAACACGGCATGGTTTTTTAGGAAAACCGATGAAAACTGATACAGACACAAAACACACATGTCTAGTTTATATAAGGGAAACCGGACAAGGGTAACTGCGTAAGGGTGGTAGTGCCACCAACGAAATTTGTGACACTAGTCTTCTCCGATGATGGTTGTGTCTCATGGATGAGAGGCACCGCAAGCAGATTGTGTATAGGTGTGGGATAGATCATGTGACTTGCTAAGGAGCTGCATCCGCCATCCTAGGATGCAAGGGAATGTGCGCGCTGGTCATCCTTAGCAAAGGCGGCCACAAGCCATGGTGGATCTAGCCAGCACAAAAGTCGTGCTGGCCTACAGGGAGATCGATAACGGCCAAGGGATTTTTTTTCGTTTGTTCTAGGAAGGAGAGACGAAGCAGAGGGTCGTGCGGGAAGAGGGACATAGAGCGCAGTTTTGGAAGGGATCAAATGGCCCAAGTTGAACGAATATGATGATGGGGAGGCGGGAGATCGGGGGAATCGATCCCCTCGGAGGACGCTCAGCACGCCCCAAATTTATCTCTGTCATTAAAATGCCTAATTGACACCGTATGTTCTTCTTGACTAAAAGCTAGAATGTAGATTCATATGAGCAAATTTTTGATCTAGAATGTAGATTAAATGAGAAAAAAGTGAGTATGTTACTTCCACTATGACTAGTCTAACAATTAAGTGGCCCTAGTTTGTACTCTATTTCTGGAAATTTTGATCTAGCTAGCTAGGATGCTTTGTTGGCCTACGGAGTAGTAAATATGGATGTACATATATTTTTAGTCAAAATTTAACTGAATATCTTTTACTTTTAGATTAGGTTATCTCTATCTCCGATCCAATATTTAATGGCTCTCATACAATATGTTAACTTTTCTACTGTGAAATCTATGTTACCATACCATATCGTTTTCCTAGACAAAATGACTATACACACTACTAAATGTAGCATTCTATGACACTGCCTTATGTTATTGTGCACGGTGAAACTACCTATAAAGAGGGTATCATAGGTGGTAGCATGCACGTAGAAGGCTGATGTGCCATTGTAATTAAGGATAAGAGATGTCATAGTGGTATCATTGATAGATACTATATTATAGCACGTAAAACTAGAAAAATAATATGAAGTAAATCTTGAACGCACAAATTTGTATTGAGATTTTACAAATTAATAAACATAATAAGACCATGATACCATACATTATAGAGGTACTATCCTACACTAATATCATATACATGATACTACTATATTACTATATGATACTAGCTACCCAATATAATCAGTCTGAGGATAATAACAGTAACTAGGGTCATATGCATGACACTACTCTATATTGGTACTTTTTACTGTGAGTAGTTTTAGTGTTACCCGAAAACCTTCTCTAGCTAGCCAAACAAATCTATTTGGAAGCCACTGCTTGTCTGCATGGCTATTTTATGTGTTAGGTTCGATGTAATGTTCCCCGGCGATGACAAGTGAAAGAACTTCCTATGAAAATTAATGGATCAAGCTAGCGACGTCTACTCCGCGTCCGGGACGTGTACTACTAGTCGCATGCCATTTTCTATGCTCAATAATGGTATCAGTTAAGTTCTGCACCTACACACCGATTAATTGTCACACTTGATGCACCTGTTTGACGAATACCATGCATTATTGAACAGTGATGAAACATGATCCATAATTGAGTAAATTAGTACCATGAAGAATTTAGGTAGCCCAAGACATTATTTTAGGGTACGGTACTGTGTTTGGTTAAAGCTTATCGAGAAGTACCAGAGCGAATACGGTCTCGACACCTCCAAAATCTCGAATCAAAGGATCGGCTTTACGATTATTAATTTGGTTTGAACAAGCTATACAGTCAGGACTCAGGAGGAAGAATAATTAAGCAAGTGGTCTTGTCTCGCATCGACCAGATGGCTATATGTGTCCGCATCGTCCGCACAGAGCCCATGTGGGTATATAACTCCATAGTAAATTTTTAATAACTGTAAAAACAGTACATAAGTTTTATAAAATAAAAAATTAGAATTATATGAATAAAATGGTGGAAAATAAAATTTATTTTAGCATTAAAAATAGAAATCTAAAACATAGCAGGTGAACACGAGTTTAATTTGAAGACCATAAAGTAAAGTAAAAAAAAACAACTAATTTGAAGGAGGAGAAACTAAGCTGAAAACTCAGAAATATCCTAGGAAAGATAGAGAAAATGACAATGTTTAGAAGGTACATGTTTTATATTAGTTTTTTACGGGATATTAGTTTCTATTCCTCTAACTTTCATTCAGATATGATTTTTTCCATTTGAATCATTACCTTTTTTCTTTATATTTCTTCAAAAAGATTCAAAAACTTTTTTCGAGTTCTTTTCTAATTTTACTTTCCAGTTTTTAGCGTGTTGACTATACGTACTACAACGCTTGTGAAGTCGATGACATGTCATCACCAATACATTTCACAATAAGTTAGACCAAATTTGACCGATTTTGGGAGTACGGGGACCAAGTATATATGTCTACATTTGAAGGTGGGAGACAAAACTTAGACTCTGGCAACAATTGTGAGACAAAGTGAGACACTTTTCTATCTTTTTGCAGTCCTCTGATTTGCGCTTGCATTCTTGCTCTAGTTTTTCTTCTTTTTCAATGTTTTTCGTTTCTGAGACCTAGCCACTTATTTTGAACAGCTAACGACATAGTATCATTAGTTAACTCCCCGAAGAGAATAGAAAAGAAAAATCGTATGACCCGCCCAGAGCGCACCTCGCAGTTCCGTACGACCGTACACTCATTATTCGTGATGAACATGATAAAAAAAATCAATTTCTGCGTCGCCTCACATGGATGCCTCCATTGTGGTCTTGTGGAGCATCGCTATTAGTAATTGGATACTGAGATTCTGGGGCCGATACAGCCAATTCAGCCTGATTGGCTGGCCTCTCACCTATCTAGCTGGCTAATCTAGCTAATTGCTCTCGACAATCCGGACTTCTCGTTGTCCTTGAGCAATAATGCAGATTGTATACTCGGATGCGGTCTGCGACTGCGAAGGGGCGAGGACGACACATGCTCGATCATGCCACCAGTCACGTTTGTGCCAGCTGAATACTGAGCACGTACGTAAGAGGTCATTGCTGCCGTTGTAGTGTGTATATATAGATATCGACCGTCCAACTTGACACCTGAAAGACGCAAATCAAGACCTTAATCCGGAGATAAACAACAACTATTTTATATGAAACTTGTTCAAAATAGGGTACATCATGTGCTCTCAATAATTGGACTTTATCCTAGCGCAATAATGCGCATTGTTAACTCAATATTCATACGGTACGGTCAAGTACAGTTCGACGGACGGCGCGCCTTACGCCACTCTCTTGAAACGACTCATCATTTTTGTACTAATAACTGGTCAACGAGCACTGAACAGGTGCCATGTGTTCTGGTAGACGCACATGCTTTTGAGGCAACCTTTGCATGGGGCATTGCCCCTTATTGCTTGGGCAGGAACGAATGGATCGAATTGTTCTTACTTGGAGTACAACATACAACAACAAATGAACTGTGAACTCGAGGGGTTCACTTCAGAAAAAACGGTTACTTCCAAGAACTTAGATGTCTAAATCACCGCACGGCTGCCAGGGCAAGGCCGCTCGGACAACAGCAGAGTGCTCGTCAATGGCGATCATGGTCTGGCAATATGACGCGAGCGGAGACTCCAGGCTCGCAGACCAGTACGCGGCGATCCGCCGGGATCTTGCTCACCAGCTCTGGCTGGGCCTTCTCATATTCGGCACGAACATAAGCTGATGCCTCCTCCGCTTGGCTGCTGTTGACGATGGCCAGGCAGCAGCCCCTGAAGCCAGCGCCGCTGAACCGCGCGCCGAGGACTCCGGGTGCCTTCAGAAGGATCTCATGGAGCTGTATCATCTCTTTGCTCCCTGCAATTTGATTGTGGCCATTGCTTTCGTTCCATCAAGGACTACTAGCAACATAACAGAACTGCGATCTCAAGTGTTTCGATCAACATACCACATTCGTAGTTGACTATGGAGCTACGGCCAGATGCAGAGACCAGCTGTCCGAACTCTTGTAGGTTTCCACGAGCCCATGCGTCTCTTCCTGAACACAGATTAACCAAAAAGTAACTGTTAGCTGGAACTTCAGAAGAGATATATAACACAAGTCAGTGAACAGTGAACATATCGTGAACTGTGGTTTAGCGGAACGCTGGTTCTTTTATTTTATTTTTTGACTGTGAAACCATTGGGGAAACCCCTGCGGTATAATTTTCATATATAACTCACAAAAAGGGAAAGAGCTCAGAACTGTACAAGTGGAAAATTACATGATATGTAAACGCTAGTTCTTTTATTAAGAGATGCAGTGAGTTGTGCAAACATCATGAACTGTCATTTTAGTATTCCTGTGCATGAAAGTATGTCAAGAGCATACAAGAAGCGTATGATAAGCTCACCCTTAACAACCCGCTTCATTTCAGAGAAGTAGTGCTCAGCTCTCCTGGCAAGATTTTCATCTAATATGCACTGTGAAATGTTTATCGTCAAACTCATTACATTCAAGGTCTGCTACCAGTAAGAATGAATGTCTCTAGGGAATGGAGCTGGAAATGGTAGAGTACCTTTTGAGCCTCATATAGCCCTGGATCAACTGCAATAACAGGAAAATATGTTATCAAATTCGTCAGACTCAACAAATGGGTCACAATGAACCAATGTATTTAGATACTTTACCATTGCGAAGTACTGGCGCATCTTCACAGCCTAACGCACTGGGAATTCAAATAACAAACAATTTAAAATTTTGTGATGTTATGAGTAAGAAAACTACTAACATAGACTATACAGGGATCACGAACTTAAGCTCTTCCAAGTTGAACATGACATCTGTTTGCAGACCGTATTTTAATACTCATAGCCATGAAACTCACCATAAAAGAGCACGTGCAGCCTCTTTGCACTCGAAAACTCGTGTATTATATCCACGCGACTTGGGTAGGTTATGTTGCAGACCTGAAAATGCCAACAAAATCTTGAATGGCAGCTGCCCTTGAGGTTGCTGGCTTTTACTCAGCTCCGAGAAGTAGGCGTAGGAATGTGAGGCAGTCTACTAAAGCAAGAGAGTCTCAGTCAATACAAATGCTGCCAGAGAGCATTGGAATGAACATTTTCAAACAAATTCTGGACAAGAACAACACAAAATAAAGAGAGGTATGCTAGGGCCAGATGACATGTCTGAATGGTCCCAGCATTGCAGTTCCATAAAAAAAAATTAACCTAAATTAGAACTTAACAGGCATTTTCTCGTATCATAACATCAGCCTTAAAACGTTAAAAGAAACTCAGTCATAACTGGCTGGACAGATAAACATAACAAACTCTGAGAAAAAACAAAAATTAAGTAGTATTACCTTGCAATCCATGAAGGTGAGGTAGCCATATCGAGACAACAAAATGGCTGATGGATCTAGAATACCGTTTTCAAGGCCCAAATATTTATTTTCGATGGACCTGACAAAGTGGATGGATGTAGTTTGCAGTTATTCCATGGTTGTAGTGAGTTCAACAAATATACTTGAAGGTTAAAACTAATCCAGTCCTTATAGTTATAGTATAAAGATGGAAGGAAACAAACTTACTTGTCCAACTGAATATTATCAACTGGTGATAAGGCCAGATCATTCACATTTTCTAAGGCCAGCAAGTAAGCAATACCAACCTGATGACAATTGTGCAGAGAAAAGTTGTACTAAATCAGTAACACTTATTATGGATCGGAGGAAGTATTATTAATATGCATTTTTGCAGAAAGTTGCTATGAACTCCAAGTAAAGTACCGTACAGATGGGAGCATAGACCAAGTCAAAAACATATTTTGTTGCACATAATCTATATGCTAGCAAAGTTACATCATGTTTTTTAACTATATTGCACATTAATTTACAACTTATTCAATTTCAGCTTTTAGCATATAATGTAAATAAAATATATAGTCCTGAACTGCAGTCAGCTACAACTGCAGATGAACTAAACCCTGAACTAACAGTCAGCTAACAGCTGCAGACGAACTAAGCCCTGAACTGTCAGAGTTTAGCATATGATAATGCATATATACAACATAGAAGATAGCTTACAGCTGCAGACGAACTAAGCCCTGAACTGTCAAGTCCTTTCACTCCTGAAATATAACCTATTATACCCTGTAACAAAGCCATTCATCATCAGTTTTCTGAAGCCTAAGATAATCTGGACTTTTACATGTATGAAATGGATACCTTTCTGAGATCATATCCACTATTTTCTAGGGCATAAACTGCACCTCTTGCATAGCTTTCCCAGCTAATGTTTCCTGGGTTCTCAATAGGCTTTTGCAAGTCATCAACTCTGTTAAAAGTGATGGAGCATGCAAGTTGTGACTTTAGCTCGCTTACATTGAAGATTTTAACAGAGCCTGAATTTAAGGATAGAAACAACAGCTATAATAAAATAGGGTTATGTTTCTAGCAAGGTAATGTGTTCATCAAGAACTAGCTAGAGGTAGCATATCAAATGAAGTAACTACATGTTAATACTTAGTCATCACAAAAATATCACATCAGTCTGCAAATAACAGAAGTCAACATGAAAGATAGCACAAGGTGCCAAAGTTGTCCTCGGTGGCCAACATGACTAGACTATTTAATGTTTGTTAGGAGCTCCAGCACAAGGTGCAAACTGTTTGAGAAAATGCAGTGTGTATGGTGTTACCTGAATCGTGTAACACCTTTAAATTGACCAGACTGGAGTACGACCTGAAAAGGAAAAGAGAGGTTTACCAATAGTAAATATGTATGTAGCACTATTGTCATGTTGTGATACGATGGATTACATGAGTGTGAATGCATAACTTCTACTCCCTCTGTTGCAAAATATAAGTGGCAACAGGAGTAGTTTGCAAGAAGACCACATTTTTTACCTGTGATGTTTTCAGCAAACATATAAACTAGACCAAAAACAGGAGATGGTGCAATTGATTATTTATGCACAGAATAGTTAAATTAGAACATCAGACTCCTCGCAGAATAATATATGGAATGTCACAGAGCCTGCAGAAAAAACTGCTTCAGTATATTTACCAACCTCAGCATCATCAGAGGGCACAAAACCAAGAAGTACTCCATAATTGATGGTCATAGCAGTCACAGTTCCACCCTGCCAGGTTGCAGAGCAGAATAATGGTTAGCTAATCATCGTACTGTATTAGAGACAAAATTAATTAACGGCACTTTACTCAAGTTTTCCTCAAAATAAAAAATTGCGATTATTCTGCACCACCAAATCATGAGAACTAGCTACCTGACGATCTTGTCAACCAGTAGTACGCTTAGCTTCCTAGAAGAACGAATAGAGAAACTATCTAGCCATTTGCAAAACTTTATATCCATTAAACAAGAAACACAATCGACTCTTCAAAAGAGTAGCTGACACTACAAGGGCTACTGCAAGGAGGCATGTACTAGTTTTCAGTAAGTTGGAGATTGTAATCATCCAGTACAGCACAGAACCTTTTGCCCTCGGTCACTGGACGCACTAACTGTGTATGTTACCTGCCGAATGCTGATAACAGGGTCATTCCCACCATTTACAGTAAATTAGCAGTTTATACAACATCCTTCCTTCCTCTAAAATTTTATTATGATATACAGTCCTGCTTATTGACAAAATAAGCATGAAATGCAAACCAATGCTGATGGAAGTATGGAACTCATTCACAACTCTAAGGGAATTCGGCTCTAATCTAAAATATCTGAATACCTCACATCTTCCCAAATAACACAGAACAGAGATTTTTGGTTATTGCAAGAAGTTATCACCATCATCTCCAACTTGCTAGCAGTGCTACTCAAAAGTTGATGCAACTTACAAACATTTCCAGAGGGGACGGGGACATCTAATAACCAGATGCGCTACCATTTGATAGCCAAGTATTATCCTGAAAATCATCAAGGCCTGATAAATCTTGCTGGTACCACTTAGTCCATACATCTTATCCAACTATTTTCTAGTCATGTAGCTATAATATGATTTGCAACAACCGAAGCTGTATGGATACCAAGGCATGCTGGATAGACATTTCTGTTCTACCATTAAATAACATACTCGTACGTTGCGGTAAGGTAAATTGTATATCGACAGCCAAGTCCCCCCCCCCCCCCCAGCTTCCTGGAAGAAAGAATATAGAAACTAGGTAGCCATTTGCAAAATGTTAAATCCATTGAACACGATCAATTCTTCTAAAGAGTAGATGAAACGACAATGGCTACTGTGAGGAGTCCTGTACTTGTTTACAGTAAGTTTGGGAGGTAATCATCTAATATAGCACAGAATCTTGTGCCCCTCAGTCAACGGAAGCACTGATTTGGTGTGTTACCTGCTGAAACCAGGGTCATTCACACCATAACTTGGTAAATTAGCAATTTATACACCTTCCTTCCTCAAAAAGTTTATTACGACATACTGTCCTTCTTATCGAACAAAATAAACATGAAATCGACAGCAGTGTCGACGGAACTCATTCATAACTCCAAAGGAGTTCAGGCTTGCAGCCCTAATAAAACTTATCTAAACATATCACATCTTTCCAGACAAGGCTGAACTGAGATATGTGGTTATTACAAGAATCAATTATCACCAATATCTCCAAATTGCTAGCACTGCCTCACAAAAATATTGATGCAATTCAAACATTGGCAGAGGGGACATCTAATAGCCAGATGCGCTGCCATTTGCTAGCCAAGTATTATCCTGAAAATCATCAAGGCCTAACCAACCTTTCTGGTACCATCTGGTCCACACATCTTATCAAACTATGATCTAGTCACATAGCTACATTTATGACTTGCAACAACCAAAGCTGTATATGGATACCAAGGTATGCTGGACACACATTCCAATTATAGCGTCAAGTTGCATATGCCCCTACGTTGCGCTAAGATACATTGTATTTCGACAGTAAGTGTTAACCATGCACGACTTAATAATCTTATCAAAATGTCCAGGAAATAGTAAGTTACCTGATGATCAATGTGGGCCCCCAAAGGACAAATCCTGTAGGGGCAAGCAGCCACCCTAACCTCTGTCGCGTCTCTTCCACTAATCTCCGCCACCTTCTTCCGCACAATATCAAGCTGCATCACCAGCAACGTTACAACCAAAGCAGGTGCTCATACACATTATGAATAACATGAACTTAAGTTAACGCCCTGTCCTAAACAGCAGAATAATTCAGCTTCTGTTCGGACCATACGGCCAGCTCCAAAATCTACAGGTGTTCAGAAACTGCAGCACATCTAAACGAGCAATCCATCACACAATCCAAAAGGCCTAGCGCGGATCCCGATGCTCCCTCTTCAACAGGTCTTCAGAAAGCCTTAAGCAAAGGGACCATCGACATTTCTTCAGAAAGCGTTAAGCAACATCGACAGGTCTTCAGAAAGCATTAAGCAAGGGGCCATCTTAGCCCCAGAGTATGTCATCAGTTCGTAAACATTGCAGAGAAAAAAAAACGTCAGTGTCCACATTAATTCCGAACTACCACAACCATCCCGTACGTACTGGGCAAAATTTTGTGTTAGAAAGTTCCTCACTAAGCGCAGCGCGGTAGCAAAATTGGAAGGAAATTAAATTGGGCCGATTGGCAGGCGAACAGTTCAGAGTTCAGACGGCAATGGATCGACGACTAAACTAGTGGGAAAGCGGATGTGAGCAGCCGCGAATCGTGGCTTCAACCCTAGATAATTCCCCGTCCGCCCATAAACAAGCAAGCGGGATTCCCGGTGGCGCGAGATCGAGACCGCCGACAGGCCCCTCGCCAATCGCCCCCGGTAATCGCGGGCAATGCCGCTGGCACTCACCTCCTCCTCCGACGGCCACCGCGACGGCGACCCTCCTGCCCCGGGCGCCACCATTTCTCCGCCCGATGCCGCCGACGATCTCCCGGCCGGCCGGCCGCCTAGCAGGCGGTGGTGGTGGTGGTGCGCGAGTGGCGTGGCCGCGGCACACGGGGACTGGCTGGCGGAGCGGCGTGTCGTAGTGGCGTTGGGTTGTTTGTTTGTTTGTTCCTTTCCGGCTCCGTGCGCGCGGTCGGCGCGTTTTTATCTCGACTCGGGCAGTCGGGCTCGGGGGCGGCCGTCGCGCCGAGGTGGTTTGCCTTGCCTCTTTTGGAGCGTGGTGCGATGGCGATGTGCGTGGAGCTCACGGGTTCATCGCCGCCGTTCGCTGGCAGATCACCGCACGGTGAGGCGCCACGTGTGCACCTGTAACAGCTGCTACGTCCAACCGGCAACCGCTGTGATTTCTGGAAGAAGAAAGTGATGTGCACCTGTATCTGTATGATTGCTCCCTCGACGAAACAAAAAAAAACCGTACGATTGCAGTGGCGTGAGCCGTCAGTGTTCAGTGGCGAAACAGAAAAGGAGATCTGAAGGGACCTGTTAATCGATCGAGCGGCTGGTCCTCGTGGGTTGGCGAGGAGAGTGATGATTCAGGCTCAAACGAGCCCTGCGTGACCACGCTGACACGATCAGTGTCGCTTCCTGTAGCTCAAAGGCTGCTTCTGTCCGACAGGAGAAAGATTAGAGTTAGAGCATCTACACTCTATACAGGACAGCCGATCCGAAAATCGGCTAATAGTGTACCGAGAGACCTGTTTTCATCCAGATTTGGCGTTTTGGCTTATCTGCGCCGAACCCAGTTCCCAAGACGCCGGGGACGTCGGCGCAAAAAAAGGCGTGGGCCACCACAATGAGACATTCACATTTCCACCCACTGCCGCCCTGCCGCCAAGAGCTCCGGCTTCGCCACCATGACTTCGTCGGCCGAGCTCTGCGGCCGAGACATGCTCACGCCTAGCTACGCCGTAGTTGCCGCCAACACAACGCTTCCACCGCCGATTCGCCGACCTAGCCTCGCCAGTAGCTCGCCGCTGCGGTTCACCACCACCGCCAAGTGTTCGACATTTGGTCGATTCGCCATGGACTCGACGACGAGATATTCGCCATCGACCGACGAGGACGGATACTCGCCATGGATTCCGACGACGAGATGCTCGTCGACTCTCGGAAGAGGAGAGCCGAGGTCGCCAAGGTAAAGAGCACTTGCAGATCTCGCATCGCCACCCACCCGGTATATGCATGACGAAGCCGAAGCGCGGTGGTTCGACGCCAGGTCGCATGAAGTGCAAGGCGAGACAAAGGATAGAGGGCTACTACATGTTGTATGCCGACTACTTCGTCGACCAGCCACTCATGGAGAGGACGTGTTTCGCCGACGTTTCAGGATGAGCCGGACGCTCTTTCTCAAGATCGTGCATGCCATCCGGGAGTTCGACCCATATTTCCTTTGCAAGAAGGACTGCACCGGCTTGGTTGGGTTTTCCTCGCTTCAGAAGTGCACCGTGGCGATGAGGTTGCTTGCATATGGAGCGCCGGCTAATGTTGCCGATGACTATCTCCGCATCGCCGAGTCCATCGCCATTGATTGCTTGTATAGGTTCTACAAGGCAGTGATTGCAGTGTTCGGGGAAGAGTACTTGAGATCACCCACTACTGAAGACACTGCTCGGATCCTCGCAGTCAATAAAAGTAGAGGATTTCCTAGTATGCTTGGAAGCATAGATTTCATGCATTGGAAGTGGAAGAACTATTCATTTGAATAGCAAGGAATGTACAAAGGCCACAAAGGAGGATGCACTGTGATACTTGACGCAGTTGCTACACATGATCTTTGGATCTGGCACTCCTTCTTTGGCATGGCAGGATCGAACAACGACATCAACGTCCTCAACTATTTTTTCCAAGCTTGTTGAGGGTCATGCTCCCCCTGTGGAATTTGAAATCGGTGGACACCACTACAATAAGGGAAACTATCTAGCAGATGGCATCTATCCAAGATGGCCAACATTTGTGAAGACTATCTCAAGCACAATGCTCCCCAAGCATTCTCACTTTGTCGAGGAATATGAAGCTTGCAGGAAGGACGTGGAGCGGGAATTTGGTGTGCTCCAGCAGAGGTTTGCAGTTGTCCGGTTTCCTGCTATGACCTGGTCGAAAGTTCAGATGTGGGAAGTGATGAATTGTTGTGTGACCTTGCACAACATGACCATTAAGGATGAAAGGAAGGACCCGGTGAGTTTGCTCGAGGAGGACGAGCCATACTACAAACAGGGTCCTCTTGCCGAGCCTGATCATCAGGTGCCTCCAACATGTGCTGCATTCATCGCAGTGCGTCACGAGATTCGAGATCCGGCGATGCATCAACAGCTACAGGATGATCTTGTTGAGCACCTATGGATACGCAGGGCAACACGTCGTAGATGCCTAGGCCGAACTTGGCCGAAATATGTTGTATTTTGACTTCTGGCCGAACTATGTTTACATTTAACTCTGTTTAAAACTTTCCCGAACTTTGGTCTTAAAGTGTTCTGTATTTATTGTATGACGAACTATGCCGAAATCTAGACGAACTTGAGCCGAATTTGAGCGGAAACGGGCGACCCGGGAACTCGGCCTGGATACGCGATTGGGAAACTGGGCGTACCCAGGCTGAAAACTTGCGCCGTCCGGCCAAAGTTTGGTCCGGATTTCATCCTAGGTTCGCCCAACGAGTGGAGATGCTCTAAGGGCGGTGCTAGCTAGGTGTCCCCAGGGGATGGAACCGGTCCCCAGTTCGATCGATTCAGATTGACATTCAGATTTCCTTTAGTTCATTATCTGCTATTGCTATAACTAGTCTTGCTTTTGCTAGAAAAAATGATTCGATCAAGGAAAAATAGAACACAAAAGACTGTCTCGCAGGAGACCCTGCGGCAAAAGGTTATGCTAATGTAGCAGAGCCTCGTCGGAGACTTTCGCCAATAAACCTCGTTGAAGATAGCATAAAATTTACGTATTATAACAAAACCACAAAATATAAATAGCAAAAAAATTAGCAAGTGTAGCAAAAAATGACTTCGCCTGAGACATCGCCTGAAACCTTGTAGCAAATCCTACTTTGCCAGAGAGATTGTCCAGAGACCTCGTTGAAAACCTTATGGCAAAAACTCCACGCTACTGGAGCAAACCCATAAAACAGTCGTAGCAAAAACATTATACTAATGTAGCAAAACCGGAGACATTGCCAGGGACTTTCGTCGAAAGATCTCGTTGAATACCTCATAGTAAAGAAACACTATCCTAGAAAAAACATAGAACCGTCGTAGCAAAAAAATATGTATGTAGCAAAATCAAATCTCCTATCAAAAGCTTTATTATAATATTATAGCGAATAATCATGTAGCAGTTTGAGAAAACTAAAGTAGCAAACTCGATAAAAATATGTAACAAGAAAAATAAGCAAAATATAGCACAACCCTCTGTAGCGAAAAAAAATGGTCTCGGTGCTAATGGCGCACCAGGTCATCTAGTATTGTAACGTAAATGAGAAAATAAATAGGGAGCCATTTCCGATGGAAATAGAAAACGGTAAGCAAATTTTAGATAAACAAATTTCCAGTCTATTTTTAACCCTAATCGCGTGTTAGGTGGCGTGGACCGGGGTTAGGGTTTATGTTCCTGTGCATTGTAACCCTATTTGTGACTTCATAATATTTTTTTCACTTAATTCAATGATTCTCGTATCTCCTGCAAAGTCATTTAAAAAGTTTCTACGGGTTCTTGTTTCAATTTTTTTTCCTTCAAGTGGAACGTGGCCTCTGTTTAGTACTGGGCTGTTTCTGTTTAGAATTCAGCGTGGCATTTTTCCATTTAGAGCATCGCGGGATCAATCTGTGTGGCCGGGCCAGCCCAGGCCAAATGATGGGCTGTGGTCTAGTAGACCAATATTTTTGGGCCTCCACTTAAATAAACATGATTTAAGTTTCTCTTCAGACCAAAACCAACACGTACATAGGGACGCGATCCGATAAATACTACCGCATCCAATTTAAAATAAATGAATTGGATTTATCTAAATTTGCATGCATCTAAATATGTTTAAGTATATAGATTTATATAAATTTAGATAAATGCAAGTCACTTATTTTAGAATGGAGGAAGTATATGCTGACCAAGTCTGCATGTAAAGTGCGCCGGACACCCCTTGCGTGTCGTATTGGCCAGCTTAGCTCGGTTTGTTTTCTAGAAAAAATCCGAATCTATTCTATAAGTTCTCAAGGAGTACAAAGCACTCCAAATATAATAATCCTTTCGACATATTAACTGTTCGTTGAAATGTATCAAATACTAAATTATGTCTAGATATATTTATTTTAGTAATGAGTAATATGGATCGAAGGGAATAACAAGTATATCAAGATCTTTATACTACTTGACGATCACTATTGCCGCTAGAGCGAGCCGCCAACGCGTCGTCGTCGCTGCTCCCTTACTAGAGCCGGCTTGACATTGTTGCTGACAGTCGAAAAGTATTCGTACACCTGACCCTATGGATCAATGACTTAGAGCCAAAGTCGTCGTCATTGGAACCTGGAATTGATCTGAAGCTTCTAACACCAAACATCTAACACATGTAGAGTGGACGAGATACACCACTACATAAAAGTAGCGACCAGATACATGCCCACCTTAATGCCACCAACGAGTTGAAAGAGGAGATGGGTATACCTTACTCTATCCCACACAACAACGCCATAGCCACCATAACGACGATACAAGTTGACCAATCTCTAACTTTAGGGACCATTCTACAGCGCAAGTCCGAGATCCTCATCCCTTCCCGCTGCTGGAGCGACAAGCAGATGACCCGTCGGTTCTCGATGGTTTCCCCACCCCTTCCCGCTGCTAGGGTTTCACGGGAGGAGAGAGACGCGTCTAGCCCAGTTCAACTTTCTTTCTCCTTTTTCCGTCTCTTCGTTTCCTTTTTCTTTCTGATTTCTATTTTCTTATTTTCTTTTCTATTTCTTTTTATATTAAAAATTTTAAAATTCGAAAAAATAGAAATTTGAGGAAGTTCAAATTCGAAAATGTTCAGATTCAAAAAATATTCAGATTTTTGAAAAATATTTAAATCTAAAGAATTTTAAAATATGAAAACATTCATGTTTGAAAAATGTTTAAATTTCAAAAATCATTTAGGTTGGAACAAAGTTTAATTTAAAAATGTTCAAATCCTTGATAATGTTCGAACATTACGCAAAAATCGGAAAAACCGCCAAAAAAATTAAAACAAACAAGAAATAAGAAAATCGGGCAAAGAACAACCCCGCGTTAAATGGGCCAGACCCAGAGGCTACATGGGTGTGCGGTCGGCGGTATACACCGACCAATTTGATGTATAGGACCAGGTTGGTGTGCTCCCACGCGACCTCGGCGCTACTTTGGGAATCACCAGTAGAAAAATCTTGTCCCAATCACACGAGAAGGAAAATCTTGTCCCAATCACACGAGAAGGCGACGGGATGTAAGCGGCACGCCATTTAATCTCGTGTAATACTATTTATTAATATTTTAGTTTAATAAAATTTGCTTTTTCTGAAAAAATAAACTAACGATTTGAATAAACGGGACTTGCCGCCGTTTAGCTGTCATTTACATCCCTAGGCAACATCGATGCGGTTAGGCTCCATGTTCATATAATTTATTTTTACGAATTCATATATATTAACATATACTACCTCTGTTCTAAAATTTAAGATGTTTTAGTCTTTTCTAAAGCACATGTATGTGGACACCTTTCTGCGTTTGGTTCTAAGCAAGATGATTGAAACTACTTACTAAAATGAGTCTAAATATATTTGTTAAATATCTTAAATTTGGAAATAGAGGGGGTACCGTAGGAAAGGGAAGGGATCTGAACCCAATTTATCTACTCCCTTCAATCCATATTACTGTTCGATAAAGTTGAGAACACTAATATGAACCGAAGGGAGTAGACAAATAAAGTTCAAAAAGAAAAAGAATCATGTGGACAAATACTACTCCAAGGATCCACGCTTATAAAGATCCTACAAATCCGTTACCCATACGGCCTGGGTACCGGTACTATTCTCCGCAGGCCTCTATCGATCGACCCGTCGTCTGCTGAAAATCCAGCACAAATAGCAGTTTCCCAACACGTACGTGCGCCGTCGCCGAGTCGTGTGTCGTCGTCGCAAACAACATTCAGCTACAGTGGCTAGGTGTGTCTTTCAGCTGTCGTGCGTGCGTGCGTTGTGTCCCTCTCGTCCGCGAGACGAAGTACGACTGTACTGCTCCTCCTGGAACAGTAGCGTATCGCGCGTCCCTCTCCGAGTATCTCGGAAGTCCGAGGCACAACCATGGACCGCGCGCCACGAAATTCCCGTTTCAGACGACAGTGCAGTCCAATCGAGGCAGCCATGCGTGACCAGAAGACTATCATCGTCGTCTGCCAGCTCCCTCTCTTTTCCAGGTCACTACTTTTCAAATTCGTACTCGTCACTGTTCCGACAAAGAGAATCGTCTACATTTTGACCCATGACCGTTCGCCGGTATAGGGAAGACCGGTCGCCGGTCGGGCCGTCGAGGTCTCCGTCAAGGGGCAAAGCTACCTAGGGCATGTCTCTCTCTCTCTCTTTTTTTTTTTGAGGGGCAAAGCTAGGAAAATGTCTGGAAGAACGACGTACGTACGGTATTTACGGTACTGATGATCGATTCTCTACCCTATGATAGTCAGCCGAAAACTCAGCAGAACCTACGCTACTTTTGTTGGGCCTCCGGGACGGGCTCGCTCGTTGCGTAGCGGCAGACTACTACTATTAGTCCCACATCGCCAGTTAAGAGCCGCGTAGACTGCTTTACATACTCCTCTCTCCCGGTTACCGTCGCAAGCTCGGTAACCCGAGACAGTAGATGGAACCTGGTAGAAATTAATTGTCGGGTCCAGTCGCGCCGTCCTGTTGCCCAAGTTCATCTTCGGGTGTGCAGTGGGGACAAGTTTCACAAACCGCGTTCTCTACAAACTTTTTATTTTTATATATTTGATTTGATGTCCTCTTTCTTTGGCTGAAAAAAATCAAACAACAAAAAAGACACCGATTCACTCATATTTAGACATATTTCGCGTAATTTAACTAATTTAAACTAAAACATAGATGGAAATCGATTGATAGAACGTGCCATATCCGAGGCTGTCCGCCGTCATCATTGCCGCCCCTGCCTCGTCCAAGTTGTCGTCCTCCGGTGGATCCTATGACGTCGGGGTTGGCCCCACGAGGTAGATGATGGAGCCGCTATCCTTCACGGATCACCATTGCGCAAACGCAACCTTGGTCGGCCGGATGATGTTGAAGGAGCTCACATTAGCGTCATCTGTCCCGACACGTCTTTGAGAACTTTTCTGTCGTGGTGCGCCGCCTGAAGCTCTAGCTCCACTTCCCACCACGCCTTATCCTTCTTCGAAGTAAGGGATATAGAACCGGGCGAGCTTCGCCTCCCGTTACTTATGGAAGAGCAGGAGCCAGAGATGGGGTCACCCAACGCCTAGTTCGGTTGCGCCTGTTACGTCATCCCCTTCTCGCTTTAGCGATGGTCGATGTACGCACACAGCCCATCCCCTCCAGGGTTGAGTGAACAACGTATCTAGCGCCACTTATGTCCGATGGCACGAGAAGGATGTTCTTGGCTAGGAGCACTGCCTCATACAGATTGAGGTTGCGTGCGGGCTCGTCTTCTGGGTGCGAGCCGCCACCTCCGCCTCGTTGTGGGACGTTGTGTTCCTAAGGTTGAGGTAGGTTGCTAGCAAAACCGGCGATAAGATGCGACTCGGGTTGTGGGAGACGACTAGGGTTGCGGATACGACAAAAAAGGGGTCCCAATCGCTCATGGAGGAACTCTGCCGTCGGCGCATGGGAGTTATGCATGGAGGTCGTTGGGCATTAAACACAACGACCAAACTCTCCTGGTCATAAGTAAAAAGCTCCCGTTTCACTGCTAGGTCGGCCCACCCTCTAAATCCTATGTGGCGTTGAGTGTCGGCGCATCCACTCGGCCCTTGCGAATATGGGTCATTGTGAGCGTGTTGGCTATTCTATTGGGCTCGAAAATACGAAGGTAAGAGTCTGAAATTGAGCCATACCCGGTAGATTTATTGGGGACGCTACCGTGGTGGCCTGTGGAGATGATCCAATCACATATGAGTCATCACATTTCATTGCCAGGCCACGCCACCTCCAAATCCTACGTGGTGGACAGTGTTGGTGCATCCGCCTAGCCCTTGCGGATGGGGGCCGGTGTGCGTGTCACCATGTCAGCTATTCTATTGGGTTCGAAAATACGCAAGTAAGCCCTAAATTGAGCTGGACGCAGTCGAGTCATTGGGGATGCTACCGGAGCGGCCCGTGGAGATGCTCTTGGCACATATAAGTTATTACATTAAACAGATAGCTTTGAGCATGACTAGCTCGCTAGCTCATTGTTAGGAATAGACAACTTGTATTTCTCTGGGGGCCAAATGCCACAATATATAATACAGATACAGGTGTGAATATACAGAAAGCCCCCTAACATATGGGAAAAACTATAATACAAATATATACATCTAACACCCTCCTCAAACTCATGGTGGATCCACAACACTGAGTTTGGAGAGTAAGGAATCATGCTGCGCTCTGGTCTGTGTCTTCGTAAAGAAATCCGCCAACTGTAAATCTGAAGGCACATACTGAAGCGCAATAACCTGAGCCTGCACCTGAGCACGTATATAGGAAGCATCAACACCAATATGCTTGGTAAGCTCATGCTTGACCGGATCACGTGCAACACTAATAGCACCTGTACTGTCAGACAAAACCAGAGTGGGTATGGTAATAGAGACCCCAAAATCCGCAAGTAACCACCGTAACCAGGTCACCTCAGCAGTCAACAAGGCCATAGCACGCAACTCAGCCTCAACACTCGAGCGAAACGCTATGCATTTCTTCGTTTTCCAAGCAATGAGCGAACCACCAAGAAACACACGATGGCGAAAGTGAACGAAGATCCGAAGGATCACTCGCCCGTAGCGTCCGAATAACCTTTGGAGGAGAGGGAGCTGGAACGACGAAAGAAAAGGCGACGAGTGATCGTACCACGAAGATAACGAAGAACACGGAGAAGATGACTATAGTGAACAGTGGTAGAAGCAGAAACAAACTGACTCAGAATATGAACAGGATAAGAGATGTCAGGACGAGTGACAGCAAGATAAACAAGATTCCCAACAAGATGACGATAACGCGTCGGATCAGAAAGAGGATCACCATCAGTAGGTTGAAGCTTAACATTAAGCTCCATAGGGGTCTCAACAGTACGCTCATCCCCAAGAGCAGCACGAGCAAGAAGATCCTGAATATACTTTTCCTGAGAGATGTAAAAGCCATCAGAATTGGAGGAAACCTCAATCCCAAGAAAGTATCGAAGATGACCAAGATCAGTCATAAGAAACTGTCACATCCCAAATTTTAGATTTGGTTCTGCATATCATTCATGCCATTGCATCATACTCTTCCATGCAAAACCATCGATTGAAAAGATTCGGCAAAGCACTATTTTCTAAACCCTACTCTATTTTACTACGAGGCTCCTGCGGGAGGCTTTAGTAGGACTTATGTTGTCCACCCTTGTAGCCTAGAGGTTTCACTCATCCCTTGCCCCTAGGTTGTTCCCCTCGATTTTACAAAAATTTAGGAACAAGAATCGCCCGATTCGGAGTTCGTATGAGGGAGTTACGAAGTTTTACTAAAATACAAAAGGAAAAAAGGAAAGGATAAAAAAGGCGCCACTTTGGGTCACCAGCCGCCCAGCCCGCCCACACATGGGCGGATAGCCCGCCGCCTCACACCCCACCGCAGGGGTGGAGTCCGGTAGGACCCGTGTGCCTCCACAAAAGGGCGGACCCACGCGCCTCTCTCTCCCACGCAGCCGCCGCCTCCTGGACCCGCACCCGCCGCCACCGCCTCGATCCGCACCGCCACTGGGAGTGGCCTGGCGCGCCAGCGCCAGCCGCCGCTTACACTACACAGCAGCGCCGCCGCCGCCAAGGCGCCACTTTCTCCGCCGCACCACCGCCATCGCCGCCTGTTGCTCATGTGGCATCCCGCAAAACCACTACTAGAAAATCGCGTTGTTTTTGTGCATTGCATCATCATGACCGCATGCTCATGTCATCATGCCACATTGCATTTGAGCATCGTCATCATCTTGCATTTGCTTGCATAAAATTAATTGCGGATAAACCGGTTCATATTTTCTAAACGGCCGTCTTAATTCAAACACAAAACCCCGGATGCTGCCGGACATTTTGTTTGTCCAAAACTATTTACAAAGTTCGTCGCAATCAAATAAAAATATTAAATTATTTTGGGCGGGGCAGTCGAACGGGCTGATTGACCCGAACGACCACCCCAGAAAATAATCGGTCCACCTGCCCCTCTAAGTCCTAAGTTTACCCAACCTAGTCTACCCAACCAACCAGCCACCTCACTCCCTCCAATAGCCTCTCGCCACCTCACCTCTCCCCAAAGACCCACCCACTCACACCCTGCCACCTCAGCCAGCCCTCTCTCCCTCACCCTGCCTCCACCCACCAGATCACCCCACACTCACACCACACGCTACACGCCACGCGACACACACGCTAGCTGCCCCCGGGGTCCCACCACCCGGCCCCACCAGAGCAGCCCCGTGCCCCTGTTCTTCTTCTCCCTGGCCTCCCCCCACGCGCGACACGCCCAGCCCCGCATGCCTCCTCCCACCTCGCCTCTACCGCCTCCTCACCTTCTCACGCCTCTCCCTCCCTCGCTCCGCCAGTAGCTCTCTCCCCCTCCCCAGCAGCCTGCCCCCGCTGCCCTTGCATCCGGCCTCCGCTTGGCCAAGCTCCGCATGCCGCCCTCGGCCTTGCACCTCCCGCCCACTTGTGTCCTCCGCGCCACCTCCTCCGAAGCTCCTTGCCGGCCGCTGACGCCATCGCCTGCGCCCTCCCTCGCCCCGCCGTCGTCCAGGGCCTCCACCTCCCGTGAGCGAGCCCGCCTCTCGGCCGTTCTCCCGTCTCATGGCCGCCTCGGTAGCTCTTCCACCATGTGACTCCTCCGCCCGGCGCTCAGCGAGCCGTCTGTCCCCTCGTCATTGTGTGCCGAGCCCGCCGCTGACGGACGCCGCGCCCCTGCTGCGCGTGCCCTCCGCTCGCCCCTCTGCGCCCAGCTGCGCCTCGTCCTCGCCCACGCGCTTCCCGATGCGAGCCCGTGGTCGTCGTGCCGCTCCGTCGTGCCTCGCTGTCCCGGCCGGCCGCTTCGCCCCACCACTCCGCTGACCGCCCGCCTCCGCTCCCGTTCGGCCGCCTCAACCGCGCTTCGGCCTCGGCGCCAGGGCCACTCGCCTCGAGCTCGTCCCTTCTGGAGATGCACCGTCGACACGCCTAGATCGTCCACCAAGACGCACAAATACCGAACCGATGACCGAAGGGAACCACCTCGGAACGCCATGAGCTACTACCCCGACCACCGAAGACGGAACTCCAAGTACGCCTTTTCGGACACCGAGACCAAGAACCCGGATGTCGATACCCGAGGGCCGATCTCCGAACCGAGAACTCCGCCATGCCGGGAGTCTCTACGGAACCATCGACGCCACACACGAGCTCGACACCGACAACGAGTGGAACCCCGAGTACTTCGTCGTGGAAATTAGGGCGATGACGCCGAATCGACAAGCTCTCCTTCACGGAATTCGAGAAGCCTGTTCGGGTGCCTGAAGACCAAACTCCGTCGAACCCTAACCAAGTACGTCGAGACCCTGAAGACCCCGAAGCCGAAGGTCAACTACAAGGGACGTCAAGCTCGTCGAGATTGCGGAACGACAAGCACTTCACCCCGGATGTCGAGATCGACCCGACCCGCGAAGGCGACAAGATCCGCATGCGACAAGAACGGCAATGGGGAAAATCCGATGCGCCCCCGACACCGAACCAAGTACCCCTTTCCGGACGCGACAAGGACTACCTCCGATGTTCGAGAACGAGCCCGCCGAGAACGCTTCCGTCGAACCCCAGATCCGAGCCCTGAGACCGACCCCGAACCCCGGAACCCAAGAGCTGCCGAACCCTAATGTGTGAACCCTTTTCTCGAGCCCTATTTTATAAATGTAATAACAACTTGTTGCATATTGAATTGTCATGCATGCATCCTTGTCATGTGGTTTGGGGGCCTTAGGCCGATTCACCTAATAATTAAATATGGGGCCCATATGCGGGCAAATCTAGCCTTATATTGGCCTCATTTAAATTTGTGTAGCAAACCGGTATCTTATCTTGCCTTGTTTTAACAACATTTAATTGCGGGGGATCTAAATAACTTGCACCACCTAATTAATTGTCGGGACCCCGGTTCCACTTAATATGACCTAATTGCATCGCACCTTTGCCATGTCATCCATCATGCATGCATCATGCCGATTTTCTGCCGTGTATTAAATACTGCATCCGGTGTTATTCTAGTGTTTTGCTTCTTCGCGGATAAGACCGTTGAGTTGATGTGAGCTTCGCCCCGATCTTCGGTTGAACCTTCGGCAATGTTTTCAGGCGATCATCTCCCCCCTTTCTACCTATCTTCTTTTTATAGTATTTATTCCCTCCTGATGTATTTCTATACGTATTTGCGATGCTTTAGTTTCCGTACTGTGATATACCGTGCAGCCTATATTGCCTTGGACACATCCTATTACATTGTTTGGTAGATAGTTGGACTTGCGTGCATGAGCTTGCTCAAGTCTTGCTGCGTGTTGTCAAGTGCCACGATTGTTGATGTATTGCGGCATGTTGATGTTGGAGATGATCATAGTTTTACTTATCGTTCACTTTAATTTCTGTTTAACAACTAAAATTGAAATAAGCGAGAGCATCGGTGGGTGATAGAAAATATTTGGTTTCGAACGCCCACTTGTGTCCCGTGAGACCCGAGTACTTGATACTGTTCTTGATTTATCGCTATCCACATCCGGAGGTATATGGGACCCCTGAGCTAGAGCTTGATTCATCTTATTTCTTGGGGCCACAAACTAGTTTGAGGTTTTATTTACGATCTGTACTTATGCCATGCTACTTTACGTATTTAAATTGTGCGAGGAGCACCTTTGTCTGTTAGGATCGGGACACGATTCATGGTGTCGACAAGCCCAGCCACACTTTTGGGTTCCCGATCGTTCCTGACCGTCACCCAAACCTTAAGTCCGTCTCGGGCCGGCCGTTGCTATGGATTCTACTTAAGGGTGGCCCCTGAAATATTTATGAATCCTGTGATTGTTCGATCGTGAAAGCCTCGTTGGGTTTTGATTTGGTTTTTCGAGGTTGATCGGCGTGTTGCTATTGGTGCACCCGGCCGGGTAAAACTTTTGAAAGCCGTGTCCGCGGATATGGACGACTTGGAGCACGATTCTCGATCATAGACAAGCATAACTAAAGTTTATTGCTATAAATTTGACTTTATAATGACTAGTAATCAGCTTCACTATAATGGAATGGCTAATTAATACTGCCCACAATTGCTTGTTTGAGTGTCGCTTACCATTGTATCTCGACTAGTAAGTATTGCAACTACAACGGAATGGCTGAATAAAAGTACCAACAAGCTTTGGGTTTTTGGGTTATCTCATGATAAATGTATCTGACTAGTAAGTGTTGCCACTATCACGGAATGGTTAACTAAAAGTGCCCACTGCTTACTTTATCAGGACGATTATCTAAACCTGACTAGTAAAGTGCCGCAACTATAACTCAATAAATAAAACTGCCAACCGTGTGAGTTCCTCGGTTGACTTCCTCGTTTGGTCTCGAGGGGAAACACGTGATGGGTTTGTTTGGTGTTAGCTTCAGGTTGGATCCGGATAGGTCCTTCTCACCCTCTCTGATAACCGCCAGTTGTATCGAGTCTCTATAGGTTGTTTAGTGCATGCTGCCGCCGCCGCTCAGTCCACCATACCTATGTAGGCGAGGACCGCCGAATTCTAGCCTCGCTGCAGTATCGGCCTCGATCGACGCTCCTCTTTTTCCTTTGCCCTTTGTCGGCACCCTTTTTTGTTTAAGCAGGTTTTGAGATCGACGCCGTTAGCAGGGTTGCCCTTCCGGCTTGGCCTGGGCAGGGTTATGGACGCCATTGGTTATTCTTCAGGGCTCTTAGCCCCTTTTGCATCTTGTCCGTAGTCGGACGCTCCATCGTTTTCAATGTGATTTGGATCTTTGTATATTATATTTGTATTCTTGACTCTTTTAGTCGTTGTTATATATATCTGTTCTGTGGGTCCCATCGAGGACTGTTGTGTAATGTTATTACTTCGTTTTCCACCCGCACGAAAGTGCTTGGTGGGCACCTTTGAATCGTTTCTATGCGGGTTTGGGCGAGTTTCGCTAAAACTTGCATAGGTCCGATTCTGAGGGTGTTACAAAGTGGTATCAGAGCTCAGCTATGATATACCCACAAGTCCAAATTTCAGAGGATAACCTAGCTAACGGCAAGTAGAGTGTCAAAACTTATTTTGCAAAATCGGTTGGATAGTTACGATTAGGTCCGATTTTACTCCTTACCCTCCGCTATTCTCCTCTTATCTCTCGCGTTTTGAATCCGCTTCTCTTCTTCGAGTCCAGAATTCTCGTGGTTGGGTTCCGTGCACTTCGTGGTTTCGCTTCCTCCTCTGATAACGTTGTTCTGCCATCTGGTGTTCAAGCTGCCTGATGAATCCGTCTACGGTGTTACCAACCTTTGTTCCTTGTTTGTGCCTTCTGGTGTTTTCCGACGCGACGACATCATCTACGCGAGATCCGATGCAGAGTCTGCATCACTCCTTTGTTTCCGAACCTCGGTTGTCGAGATCTTCAGTCTGATTCCGAGAGTTGGTTGCATAATCCGCCTATTCGTGTGCAGGGTAATGGTTTGGGTGCGCGATGGACTGATCACCATCCGACTACTCTTATCATTCGCTCTTGTACATCGAATCAGTGGATCCAGCAGTTTTACTCCATCCATCGAAACTAGAGGTGGCTTATTTGTTGATACCTCTACCTTCGACCTTTTTGATCCGGAGTGTTCTCTCGACGATCACGGACAACGACCTCTTGTTAGTGGTGTCGCAAGGATCTACACGAAGCGAGAAGATGCAGATCGCCGACCTTCCTTCCGGTACCATGAGGCGGATCTCGAGGGCGAGATCCTTTGTTAGTGGTGTCGAATTGTGGCATCCCGCAAAACCACTACTAGAAAATCGCGTTGTTTTTGTGCATTGCATCATCATGACCGCATGCTCATGTCATCATGCCACATTGCATTTGAGCATCGTCATCATCTTGCATTTGCTTGCATAAAATTAATTGCGGATAAACCGGTTCATATTTTCTAAACGTCCGTCTTAATTCAAACGCAAAACCCCGGATGCTGCCGGACATTTTGTTTGTCCAAAACTATTTACAAAGTTCATCGCAATCAAATAAAAATATTAAATTATTTTGGGCGGGGCAGTCGAACGGGCCGATTGACCCGAACGACCACCCCAGAAAATAATCGGTCCACATGCCCCTCTAAATCCTAACTTTACCCAACCTAGTCTACCCAACCAACCAGCCACCTCACTCCCTCCAATAGCCTCTCGCCACCTCACCTCTCCCCAAAGACCCACCCACTCACACCCTGCCACCTCAGCCAGCCCTCTCTCCCTCACCCTGCCTCCACCCACCAGATCACCCCACACTCACACCACACGCTACACGCCACGCGACACACACGCTAGCTGCCCCCGGGGTCCCACCACCCGGCCCCACCAGAGCAGCCCCGTGCCCCTGTTCTTCTTCTCCCTGGCCTCCCCCCACGCGCGACACGCCCAGCCCCGCACGCCTCCTCCCACCTCGCCTCCTCCTCCCTCTCTCCGCCGCCAGTAGCTTCGCCCCTTCCCTTGGCCGCCGCCCTTTCGCCTCTGCCCCCGCTCAGCCCCTCATCGCCTGCCACGCTCCTCGCCATGGCCGCCCTCGGCTGCACCTTCGCCACCGCCAGTCCTCATGCCGCCGCCCTTCTCCGAAGCTCACTTGCCGCCGCCGACGCCATCGCCCTCGCCTCATCGCCCGCCGTCGTGGGCCTCCACCTCACGTGAGAGCCCGCCTCGGCCGTTCTCCCGTCCATGGCGCCGCCTCGCGCTCTTCTCGCCAGCAGCTCCTCACGCTCGTGCCGTCGGCCCTGCCCGTCCGCCGTGTGCCCGAGCCCTCCTGACGGACCGCCGCCTCGCCCTGTGGCCGCTTTCGCCCCTCTGCTTCGAAGCTCTGCGCCTGCGTCTCGTCCTCGACGTCAGCTTCCCCGCCTTGAGCCCGCCGTCGGTCGCGCTCCCGTCGTGCCTCGCCGTCGCCGTGAGCTACTCAAACCCTCCCGCTCGTCGACCGCCTCCTCGCTTCGCCGCCTCCGCCGCCTCGGCGCCAGCGGGCCCACTCGACTCGAGCTCGTTCTCGAGATGCACCGGTCGACACGCCTAGATCGTCCACCAAGACGCACAAATCGAACCGATGACCGAAGGGAACCACCTCGAACGCCATGAGCTACTACCCGACCACCAGAAGCGGAACTCCGCACGCTTCGGACACCGAGACCAGCGAAGAACGGATGTCGATACCCGAGGGCGATCTCGCAACCGAGAACTCCGCGCGGTACCGGAGTCTCCTACACGGAACCATCGACGCCACACACGAGCTCGACACCGACAAACGAGTGGAACCCCGAGTACTTCGTCAGGAAATTAGGGGCGATGGCCTGAATCGACAAGCTCCTTCACGGAATTCGAGAAGCCTGCTCGGGTGCTCAAGACCAAACTCCGAACCCTAACCAAATGCGCCGAGACCACGAAGACCCCGGCGAAGGTCAACTACAAAATGCGTCAAGCTCGTCGAGATTGCGAACGACAAGCACTTCACCCGGATGTCGAGATCGACCCGACCCATGGCGACAAGATCGCATGACAAGAACGGCAGCGACGGAGAATCCGATCGCCCGACAGCGACCCAAGTCCTGCTTTCCGGACGCGACAAGGACTACCTCCGATGTTCGAGAACGAGCCCGCCGAGAACGCTTCCGTCGAACCCCAGATCCGAGCCCTGAGACCGACCCCGAACCCCGGAACCCAAGAGCTGCCGAACCCTAATGTGTGAACCCTTTTCTCGAGCCCTATTTTATAAATGTAATAACAACTTGTTGCATATTGAATTGTCATGCATGCATCCTTGTCATGTGGTTTGGGGGCCTTAGGCCGATTCACCTAATAATTAAATATGGGGACCATATGCGGGCAAATCTAGCCTTATATTGGCCTCATTTAAATTTGTGTAGCGAACCGGTATCTTATCTTGCCTTGTTTTAACAACATTTAATTGCGGGGGATCTAAATAACTTGCACCACCTAATTAATTGTCGGGACCCCGGTTCCACTTAATATGACCTAATTGCATCGCACCTTTGCCATGTCATCCATCATGCATGCATCATGCCGATTTTCTGCCGTGTATTAAATACTGCATCCGGTGTTATTCTAGTGTTTTGCTTCTTCGCGGATAAGACCGTTGAGTTGATGTGAGCTTCGCCCCGATCTTCGGTTGAACCTTCGGCAATGTTTTCAGGCGATCATCTCCCCCCTTTCTACCTATCTTCTTTTTATAGTATTTATTCCCTCCTGTTGATCTATTTCTATCTGTGTTGCGATGCTTTAGTTTCCGTACCTGTGATATACCGTGCAGCCCTATATTGCCTTGGACACATCCTATTACCTGTTGTTTGGTAGATAGTTGGACTTGCGTGCCGCAGTCGCTTGCTCAAGTGCTGTTGCGTGTTGTCAAGTGCCACAGTTGTTGATGTATTGCGGCATGTTGATGTTGGAGATGATCATAGTTTTACTTATCGTTCACTTTAATTTCTGTTTAACAACTAAAATTGAAATAAGCAGAGGCATCGGTGGGTGATAGAAAATATTTGGTTTCCGAACGCCCACTTGTGTCCCGTGAGACCCCGAGTACTTGATACCTGTTCCTTGATTTATCGCGCTATCCACATCCGGGAGGTATATGGGACCCCCCTGAGCCAGAGCTTGATTCAGTCTTATTTCTTGGGGCCACAAACTAGTTTGAGGTTTTATTTACGATCCTGTACTTATGCCATGCTACTACGTATTTAAATTGTGCGAGGAGCACCTGTCTCTTTAGGATCGGACACGATTCCGCGGTGTCGACAAGCCCAGCCACACTTCGGGTTCCCGATGCTCACAGTAGTCTACCCAAACCTTAAGTCCGTCTCGGAGCCGGCCGGCTTGCGGATTCTACTTAAGGTGGCCCCCAAAATATTTCTGAATCCTGATTGTTGTCGTGAAAGCCTCGTTGGGTTTTGATTTGGTTTTCGAGGTTGATCGGCGTGTGTTGCTATTGGTGCACCCGGCGGGTAAAACTTTACGAAAGCCGTGTCCGCGGATATGGACTTGGAGCACGAGATCTCGATCATAGACAAGCATAACTAAAGTTTATTGCTATAAATTTGACTTTATAATGACTAGTAATCAGCTTCACTATAATGGAATGGCTAATTAATACTGCCCACAATTGCTTGTTTGGAGTGTCGCTTGCGACCATTGTATCTGACTAGTAAGTATTGCAACTACAACGGAATGGCTGAATAAAAGTACCAACAACTGCTGGGTTTTTGGGTTATCTCATGATAAATGTATCTGACTAGTAAGTGTTGCCACTATCACGGAATGGTTAACTAAAAGTGCCCACTGCTTACTTTATCAGGACGATTATCTAAACCTGACTAGTAAAGTGCCGCAACTATAACTCAATAAATAAAACTGCCAACCGTGTGAGTTCCTCGGTTGACTTCCTCGTTTGGTCTCGAGGGGGAAACACCAGGATGGGTTTGTTTGGTGTTAGCTTCAGGTTGGATCCGGATAGGTCATTCTTACCCCTCTCTGATAACCGCTAGTTGTATCGAGTCTCTATAGGTTGTTTAGTACATCTTTGCTGCCGCTTGATCCACCATACCTATGTAGGCGAGGACCGGAATTCTAGACTCGCCGTGTCTTGGCCTCGATCGACGCTCCTCTTTTTCCTTTGCCCTTTCGGCACCCTTTTTGTTTAAGCGGGTTTTGAGATCGACGCCGTTAGGGGGTTGCCCTTCCGGCTTTGGCCAAGGGGTTATGGACGCCATTGGTTATTCTTCGGGCTCTTAGCCCTTTTGCATCTTGTCCGTAGTCGGACTCCATCGTTTTCAAGGTGATTTGGATCTTTGTATATTATATTTGTATTCTTGACTCTTTTAGTCATGTTATATATATCATTATGGGTCCCATCGAGGACTGTTGTGTAATGTTATTACTGCCGTTTCCGCTTGCGAAAGTGCCTGGTGGCACCTTTGAATCGTTTCTATGCGGGTTTGGCGAGTTCCGCTAAAACTTGCATAGGTCCGATTCTGAGGGTGTTACATCCGCCCACCGCGCCGCTTCGCCAGCGCCTCGCCACCGCGCCCGCAGCGCCATACTGTGACCTCCAGCCTTGCCCGCATGCGCCGCTTCCGCTGGGCCGCTTCGCCATGCTGGCCGCCATCCCGCGCTGGCCGCTTTTCCCTTCAGCGAGAACCGCCGTCGCGGGCGATCGCCACCGTTCCGAGCTTGCCGCCGCCGTCTCCGGTGAGTCCGCAGCCGCCATCTCTCGTGGCCGTTGGATCTCTGATCAACGGTCCAGATCGGCCGTTGACTGGTCAGCCCCAGGCGCTGACTAGTCAAACGCCCAGTCAGCGCCCAGTCAACAGCCACGTGGGCCAGTCAACAGACACAGTTGACTAGGTATTTTCTTTAATCGATTAATTGGCAGATTTTCGTAGAAACTTGTAAATTGCGTAGAAATTAATCCGCTGGGCCAAAAATTGCAAATAAAATATATGTAGGTTTAGTAAGTCGTGTAGAATCTTGCTGTACCATTGTTTCACACTTTTGCAGCAAGATTTAGTACAGTTTAATTAATTGAGTTAATGGCCTTTTTGGAGTAATTAATTCGTAGAAAAAGATCTGTAACTCAAAAAATTGCGTGTAATATGTCCCTGGATTCAGTAGAACGAGGGAAATCTCATCGTGAATTAAAAGGATAGGCTTACAGTAAAAACTTCTGCAGAAACTGTCTAGTGGCTTTCTGCAGTGTTTTAATTATTCAGGGAGTTTCATAATTCCTTTTTGAGTAATTCCAATTGGTACTGTTTCTAAATAGCAATGCCTATACTGTATAATTTTCCCAAGATTTTACAAACATTATACTACCGGTAGTGAATTAATTGGGTTCTAGTTCTAGTTTTGAGTATTATATTTTGCATATTAGTTTTCCTTGCGCTAAAACTATTTTCCATGCATGCAATCAGTACCTCTACTGATTTCTATTATGTGGTGCAGCTATAGCACCAATCCACTTGTCATGCATGCATTCATACATCGTCTTTGTTGCATATGCTTGTGGATTGCTTGTTTATGATTGCAATTGTATCGTGTAGATTGTGACGAGTGCAACGCTTGCTCGTGTGTGGATTGTTCTTCCGACCGCTACAACCAAGGCATGTAGATGCTATTTTTTTCATGATATTGTCCTACTATTTTCTATGCATTGTTGTGTATTTTGTAGACGCATGTGTAGGATGATATTATCGCTATGCTATGTCCTATTATGTGGTAGGGCTTTCCTTGTAGATGAACCACCGTTGGTAGATGTGCTTAGCCATGCTATGTTGAACGAGGGCTGGGTTACATCACTTAGACTTGTTTCTAAAAGTAATGGTTTGTGAAAACTAAAACAACTTAATCAATGAATCTCCTGGGTGTGATGGTATTGATAATTTTTGGTGGTTTCATTATGAAAGGCACCTGGTATCGAGAGAAATTGATTGGCTTCTTTATTTGGTAGCTTACGTGTACAACCATGTGTCAATAATGAAATGGGCGGTTGGTTGGACTTAGTAGGTTGTGGTAACTCGAACCCGCGTATCCAGAGATGTAGAATTTTGGTAGGTTGGACCGGTGCGCGTCGGGATTGGGGAGCTACTTCCCGAACAATCTCTTCTTGGACTTCTCCCTATCATCACCCAAAATGAGAGTGATGGTACGAGCTGGGCTGGCCAAGTCACATGGGTAAAGTGTACTAACCCCTGCAGGGTGTATAATCTAATCGATTAGCCGTGTCCCCGGTTATGGACAACTGAGTTGCTTGATATTGATTCCATGACATGTTTCTCGCTCATTCCAACTTCATAATTGTTTTAATATTGTTGGGTTAACTTAATTGGGATCTTTTCAAAGAAAATCAAAAACTGTTTATGAAAGTAGGACAAAGGTATTTGCAAATGCAAGCTAGACACAGCTCCACTTGCCAAATATGCATGTATATCTTAGTACTATTGTCTCCATTTACTAGCTCTACTTGCCATACATTCCATGTATTGACCCTTCGGGGCTGCTACGTTTCATGTTGCAGGTTATTCCGATTTTGAGTAATCGATATATGCCACGGTACTCCACTCGGCACTTGTTCACTTGTGGGCAATTTTAAGAATGGAGGATTTACTTTATTTATGTTGCTACCTGAATAATTTGAGCAAGCCTTGAGCTAAGCTTTTATTGTAATAATGGTACTCTGGATCTTCATTATTTATGATACACGGATATTTTGCTATGTTATTCATCTTATTCTATTGTGGGCCAATGAACCGATCCAGGGATTGGCATGTCACATAGAAGCCTCGGTCTTTTCAGAACCGCGATGTTACAAGATGGTATCAGAGCCCGTGTGTCGACTGTAGGATCGTGACCTAGGATTGGATTAGGAAGCCATAGATTTATTAAAACCTATATTAACTTTGTCTTTCATCTTATGCCTTTCACTCTCGTAAATTCTTATCATATGCTTGTTGGAGATATGCCCTAGAGGCAATAATAAATGTAGTTATTATTATATCTTTGTGTTTATGATAAATGTTTACATTCATGCTATAATAGTATTAACAAGGAAACATTAATACTTGTGTGATTTGTAAAATTAATTTGAAGTCCCTAGTAAAGCCTCTATATAATACTATCTTGTTGGTTAATAGATGATTGTGGTTTCCCTATCATGAACATTGAGATGTTATTAACAACAAGATCATATTGTTAGGAGAATGATATGGTGGACATACTCCTATAGATAAGCGTAGCATAAAGATCAAGTCATTTTAATAGTTCAATTGCTATATGCTTTCTGATACATAGTAATCTAATTCCTTCGACCATGAGATCATGCATATCACCTTACGGATGGATGCTTTGATGACATCAAACGACACCAGAATCGGGTGATTATAAAGGTGGCATTGAGTGTTCGGAAAGTATTGGTTGAAACTCATGGATCAAGAGTGGGATTTGTCCATCCATATGACGGATAGATATACTCTGGGCCCTCTCGGTGAAATGTCATCCAATTAGCTTGCAAGCATGTGACTGGATCACAAGGGATCACATGTCACGGGAACGAGAAAAGAGTACTTATCGGTAATGAGGTTGAACTAGGTATGCAGAGATACCGATGATCAAAACCTCAGATAAGTAAACTATCGTGAGACAAAGGGAAATTGATATCGTATGTAAGTGGTTCATTTGATCGCAAAGTAATCATAGAAATATGTGGGAGCCATATGAATTTCCAGATTCCTCTATTGGTTATTGATTAGAGAAGTGTCTCGATCATGTCCGCATAATTCACGAACCGTAGGGAGACACACTTAAGGATTCGACGTTGTTTGAGTAGTTATGGAATGATGAGAAAGAGTCCGAATGTTGTTCGGAGTCTCGAATGGGATTAGGGATATCACGAGGAGATCCGGAATGGTCCGGAGAATAAGAGTCATATAAGGAAAGTCCCGTTTCGGAGTTGGAGAATGATTCCGGTGTTTTCATCGGGAATGTTCTAGAAGGTTCCGGAATGTCCGGCACTCCGGAGGGGAAGGGTACATGAATGTGTTATATTAAGTTGGTATGATTGCATCATGTACTAAGTGTCATCGCTGAACAAAATAAAGGATTAAATCAAATCCTTGTTTGAAAAGTCAAACGCCAAGTTTGAAAGTCAAACGGCTATTTTTGGGAAGTGGAAAAAGAGGAGGAAACCGAGTTGGGGAGGAGTCCCTCCTCCCCACCGCGCCTGGCCAAGCCGAGTTGGGAGGACTCCTCCCTCCTTGGCCGGCCGGCCTCCACCTATATAAGGAGGCGAGGCTCCTCCTAGAGACACACAAGATCCTCTCCTCCAAACCCTAGCCCCAAGCCCGGCCCTAGGGCACTACTGCCCAGGTGAAACCCTAGCCGCCATCCTAGCCCCTCCTCGGCGTGTCTAAACCCTAGATCGTCGAGGACTCTCTCATACTCCACCATACTCGCCCGGCTTAGGCGAAGCCTGCGAGATCTCCCTCTACTTAGGTACCACGTTATCTTTGCGGAATCGAGGAGAGTGCTACAACCTCCGGCTGCTTTGGAACAAGGAGAGGAAGGTCTTTGTCGAAATACCGAACGTGTGATCGATTGGGAGCGCTAGGAACTTGGCCGAAAGGATCGTCTACGCGATCTTGAGATCGGGAAGAGTACGACTACATCACCCACGAGAATCTGCTCTCGTTAAACACTTTGGAATCTTCGAGGGTGAGTTATTCTATCGACTCGTTGCTACAATCTAGTAGATAGATCTTGGCTTGTTTGTTTGTATGCGGTAGAAATTTTTTGTTTTCCATGCTACGAAACCCTACAATGCTATTCTCACACTTTCCTCTTTAATTGATAGATGGGAGAAGTCAGGACTGAGTATGCCACCATGGAGGCACCAAGGCCCTTTGCAAGACAGTTAGCACAGCTCTCGCAGACATTGGGATTGCCACTGCCCATGTTCAAGGGAAGAAGGCTGTACACCTATGGATATGGTGAGGATGCATGGGATATCACCACCTTCATCTTCAGGGATGCCGCCTTGCCAAATCCTGTGCATCTGATCTACACCAAGACATACTGCAACTGGGGACTTGGAATTAAATTGGCCATACATGAAGCCCTGTCTCGCCAGTGCCATCATGTCCGACACCCATCTTGCAGATTCACCCTACCGTGACTATGGGAGGCGTGATGAAGATGGGCACATTGTGGTTACCCCGGGCGACAGGAACAACATGCCGCCCCGTCGGAGGCACATAGAGGACATGGAAAGGGAGAATGGAGCTCTAGCTGAGAAAGTGATGATGATAAAGGAGATCGCAGATTTCGCTAGCAATGGTATGGTGGTCCAAGGACAGGAGATTGACACCTTGCATGAAGCCATGAGAGTTCTGGAGAATGCCTTGATAGCCAGAGATGCAACCATAGCTCATCTTCATGGTACGGTGCAGGAGAACACCCAGAACATACAACAGTTGCAAGGGACCGTCCAGGAAAGGGATCAAACTATTGAAGCTATGACAACCCAGATTACCGCTCTCCAAGCACAGCTGAATCCACCCTCTGATGATGACAATGGAGATGATGGCAACAATGGAGATGATGATGACAGTGGGAACGATGATGATGAGGACGAGGATGATGATGATGGAGACGATGATGGTGGAGGAGATGAAGCTGTTGCAGTTGCAGCTGAGAGTGAAGAAGAAGAGGAGGATCCAGAAGAGGTGGAGTTTGAGATCTCAAGTGATGATTCAGGATAAGTGTACACTCCGCCGCCATGGTTGAACCATGGACCGAAGCGCCAACGCATGAGTGCAAGGACCTACCGAAACCTCTTCAAGAAGTAGATAGAAGTCCACCAATTAGTCCTCGTTAGGTAAAATCGTTAGGATTAGTCTCGATCGATGTGAAACTTAGTCACGGTTAGTTTAAGAGTGTTTAGTTGCTTATTTGTGTACTCCAATATCCAAGGATTTATTCATGCAAATTTTATGAAAGAGTTATGGCAAGTTTGGTTAACATCTGTGTTATTTTCGCTGCAGTTTTCTGCTGATACAGCAGTACTGTATGATTTTTCGTATTTTTATGGTAACTGGGAAAAATCTTAAAAAAAATTGGGCTGATGCGAAACTCTCTGTACTATATGTGCAAAAATCAGCTAAATTTTCTGACGAGTCTAAGTCAGGTAGAAAAATTCGTGAACGCTGCTGGACTGTTCTGGCAGATTGTTGTTTTGCTGTTTAGTTGATCAACTGTTTAGTTAACCATTGCCAACTCTTGTAAAATTATTTCAGTAGGTATATACTTCTAGGATAACCCCTGGGATATTGCTGGATCACTTGTTTGTTGATGTGTATTGTGGCATCCCGCAAAACCACTACTAGAAAATCGCGTTGTTTTTGTGCATTGCATCATCATGACAGCATGCTCATGTCATCATGCCACATTGCACTTGAGCATCGTCATCATCTTGCATTTGCTTGCATAAAATTAATTGCGGATAAACCGGTTCATGTTTTCTAAATGGCCGTCTTAATTCAAACGCAAAACCCCGGATGCTGCCGGATATTTTGTTTGTCCAAAACTATTTACAAAGTTCGTCGCAATCAAATAAAAATATTATATTATTTTTAGTGGGGGCAGTCGAACGGGCCAGATCGACCCGAACGACCACCCCTAGGATTTTGAATCGGTCCAACCAGTCTCACCCATAATCCTAAACCTACCCATCTATCTACCCCAACCCAGCCTCCACATCACCCTGGCCACTCACACGCTGCCACCTCACCCTCTCCTCTCCCCCCCACCAACCAAAAACTGCCACTTGGTCCTCTCTCCCTTCCCTCTCCCTGCCCGCGTGGCCCCCACCCATGCACACACGCACTCCCACGCACGCACCAACAGCCCCTGCCCGACCTCCCCCAGTCCGACCCCTTCCCCCTCTGTCCACAACCGCCTGGCCCCATGGGACCCCCACCCACGGCGCCCAGTGCCTCTCTCCCGACCCGACCACTTGTTCTTCTTCCTCGCCTCACGCCTAACCTCGCCTCCCGACCCGCTCACAAGCCGCCGCCTCCTCCCTAGCGCCGCCGCGGCCCCCCAGACCTCCTCACCCCTCCTCGCCTCCGGTCTCCCTCCCGCGGCAGCCCTCCCTCGCGTCCTCACCGCATCAGCCGCTCGCTGCCCGCCTCGCCTCGCCCAGCCCGCTCCGCCGACCCTCCTCCCCTCGCAGCTCGCCATGCCCAGCGCATCCTCCGCCGCCTCGCCTCGCAACCTCGCCAGAAGACTGCAGCGCCTCCGTCGGCCTCGCCTCCAAGCCCTCCCCGCTGCTCCTCCCTCCTCGGCCGCGTGCCGTCTGGCCGTCCTCCGTGCCGCCAGCTGCCTGGCCAGGAGCTCGCAGCGCTGCCGCCCGGCGACCGCCGCCGGCTCCGCTCGCTGCCACTGCCGCCCTGGCTCCGCCGCCTCTCCTCTCCGGCCTCCCGCGTCAGCGCCTGCCCGCCACCTCCTCCCAGGCGCGCCGTCGCCACCGACCTCCACCGCGCCGCCCCTCGGTCCTCTGGCCGCTCGGCGGACTCGCCCGCGCCGTCGCCAGCTGGCCGTCTCGCGCCCGCACGCCCCAGGACCTCCACCGCCCCGCCGGTCCCCTCTGCCTCGGCCACGTCGTCCTGCGCGGGCTCGCGCGCGTCCGTCGCCGGCGAGCCGACCCTGAGCCTGCCTTGGCGCAGTCGCCGCAGCGTTCCGTGTGGCCTGCCCTGTGCGCCTATGGAGCCCCTGACCGTGTTGTCTCTGGATGTTGGCAAGTTGCAAGCATCTGGACGTTGAGGCCACCTTTCTGCTGGCTTCGTGTCCTTCTAGTTGTGTTGGGTGAGGGATACCGAGAACAACAACATAGACAAGTGGCCGCCAAGATCGACATCGAACAGACAGATCCGGTGAACCCCCGGCGCCATCCGAGATCTCCATCGACTACAATCCGGAGTCCTCGCCCTTCATGGAAACCGAAGCCCGATCCCGGTGATCCAAGGGCCACGCCAGGAACCGAGCTTGAAGATCGCCAAGATCCGCCGGCGCCGAACCCAAGACCGACATCGCCACCGAGAACTCCGACAAGGACGCCAAGGTCGTTAAACGGAACGCCAAGTTCGCCACACGGACGGTAAGGACACCGACGCAGTAACGACAAGTCTTCATCACGAACGCCAAGATCGACACGATGCGGCCCGACAAGAACGAATGACCAGCGGAATCCGGCGCCCGACGTCAACCAAGTCCGGCTATCCGGTTGCGACAAGACCTTCCTCCGTCCGAACCCGATCTCGCCGAACCTGTCGAACCTCGGACCCGACCCGATCCGAGCGGAACCCCAAGATCTGCCGAACCCTAATGTGTGAACCCCTTATCCGAGAACCCTATTTTATAATATAATAACAATTGATGCATATTGAATTGTCATACTTGCATGCATAATCATGTGGTTTGGGGGCCTTATGCCGATTCACCTCATAATTAAATATGGGGCCCATATGCGGGCAGATCTAGTCTCATATTGGCCTCATTTAAATCTTGTGTAGCGAACCGGTGCCAACTTGTCTTGCTAATACAACATTTAATTTGCGGGGAAGCTAAACAACATGAACCATCTAATTAATTGTCGGGACCCCGGTTCCACTTAATATGACCTAATCGCATCGCACCCTTGCCCTGTCATGCATCATACATGCATCATGCCGATCTTCTGCCGTTGTATTAAGTATTGCATCCGGTGTTTATTCTAGTGTTTTGGTTCTTCGCGGATAAGGCCGTTGAGTTGATGTGAGCTTCGCCCCGATCTTCGGTTGAACCTTCGACAATGTTTTCAGGCGAGCATCTCCCCCTTTCTACCTATCTTACTTTTATAGTATTTATTCCCTCCTGTTGATCTTTGCTATCTGTGTTGCGCTGCTCTAGTTTTCGTCCCCGTGATATCCCTTGCAGCCATATATAGCCTTGGACACATCCTATTACCTGTTGATTGGTAGATAGTTGGACCCGCGTGTCGTAGTCGCTTGCTCAAGTGTTTTGCTTGTCGTCAAGTACCACGATTGTTGGAGGATTGCCGCATGTTGACGTTGGAGATGATCATGGCTTTAATTATTGTTTCACTTTAATTCCTGTTTAACAACTAAAATTGAATTAAGCAGAGGCATCGGTGGGTGATAGGTAAGATTTGGTTTCGACGCCCACTTGTGTCCGTGGGACCCGAGTTCTTGACACCTGTTCCGAGATCGAGCGCGCTAACCACAGGTGGGGAGATATGGGCCCCCCATTGATTATTACCTGATTTCAAAGTATTGTACTGGGGGCCACAACTAGTTTGAGGATTTATTTACTATCCTGTACTTATGCCATGCTACTTATGTATTTATGATTGTGTGAGGAGCACGCTGTACTGTTTAGGATCGGGACACGTTTTCGCTGTGTCGACATTCCCCGTTTGGGGATTTGCTGTCGTTCACAGCCGTCCACCCAAACCCTAAGTCCGTCTCGGAGACCGGCCGACTTCGTTGCGGGTGTACTTAGTGGGGTGGCCCCCCGTGCTTGCTTTGGGTCTGGGAACGTCATGACTTAGGCCCCGCCGACATACCGATGGGTGTATGTTAACTGATCTGGCAAAAAGGGTCGAAGTGCCTGTGGATACTTTGGTGCACCCCTGCAGGGTTAAATCTTTTCGAGAAGCCGTGTCCGCGGTTATGGACGACTTGGAGCACAGTATCTCGATCATAGACAAGCATAACTAAAGTTTATTGTTATAAATTTGACTTTATAATGACTAGTAATCAGCAACTACCACGGAATGACTAATAATACTGCCCACAATTGCTTGTTTGAATTGTCGCTTGCGACCATTGTACCTGACTAGTAAATCTTGCAACTACAACGAAATGGCTGAATAAAAGTACCAACAACTGCTGGGTTTTGGGATTGTATCATGCTATCTGTATCTGATTAGTAATTGCTGCAACTACCACGGAATGATTAACTAAAAGGGCCCACTGCTTATTTCATCAGGACGATTATCTATACCTGACTAGTAATTGCTGCAACGACAACCGAATAAATAAAACTGCCAACTGTGTGAGTTCCTCGGTTGACTTCCTCGTTTGGTCTCGAGGGGGAAACACCAGGATGGGTTTGTTTGGTGATAGCTTCAGGTTGGATCCGGTTAGGTCATTCTTATCCCTCTCTGATATCCGCCAGTTGTATCGAGTCTCTATAGGTTGTTTAGTGCATGCTTCCGCTTCAGTCCACCATACCTATGTAGGCGAGGACCGCCGAATTCTAGCCTCGCTGCATCGGCCTCGATCGACGCTCCTTCTTTTCCTTTGCCCTTTGTCGGCACCTTTTGTTTAAGCAGGTTTTGAGATCGACGTTAGCGTGGTTACCCTTCCGGCTTGGCACAGGCGGTTATGGACGCCATTGGTTATTCTTCGGGCTCTTAGCCCCATTTGCATCTTGTCCGTAGTCGGACGCCTATCGGTTTCAAGGTGATTTGGATCTTTGTATATTATATCGTATTCTTGACTCTTTGAGTCATTTGTATATATCTGTTCCGTGGGTCCCATCGAGGACTGTTGAGTAATGTTATTACTTCGTTTTCCACCCGCACGAAAGTGCCTGGTGGGCACCTTTGAATCGTTTCTATGCGGGTTTGGCGAATTTTTCTCAAACTTGCATAGGTCCGATTCTAAGGGTGTTACATGTATCTTGCTTGTGATTGTCTGTCATTGCTTGTTGTTGTTTGATCATAATGCATGGGTAGAATCCTATTATCTTAGTTGATTCTCTCTAAACTTACATCTTTGAACTGCAGATGCCTCCGCTACCAACCCATTGAGTTGGAGCAGCTCATGGCGGCTCGAGCACGGTGACCCAAGTTATGACCCATTCATGGAAGCTCGAACAACAACAACAACAACAATGGGAACAACCAGCCTGGGGAGATGCTCTCACCAGATTCGAGGCTAAGGCCTAAGTTCTCTCTGCATGGAACCAATGGTTGCTCTCGATGGTTGCGTTCATCAACAAGGATCTAGTAACTGTTGGATGCCGATCTTTGAGAATGTGAGGTTTGCCGCTCACCTCTGGAGGGACACCGCTTCTTGGTGGGACACTTTTCGATCACCCACCCGCTGGACACCGTGACTTGGGCAATGTTTGAGGAAGGTTTCAGACCAACCACGTGTCTTCGTGGAGGAGTTCGATCCTAAAGAGGAAGGAGTTCGCAACTTGCCAAACCAACCGTGCTGGGTGAGTACATTGAGGAGTTCAAAACCTGTCCCGTTATGCACCGAGGATGTTGACACCGATGCAAAAGGAGGAGATTCTGGATGGCCTCGGTGATGAGATTTCAAGATCTTGGTGGTTTACTGCCCCACTTTCCAGGAGCTTATGGACAAGGCCAGGATCTTGGAAGGGAAGCACAAACAGGTGGAGAAACGCAAGAGAAAGAGCAATAATCACCACTCTGGTTCACATCACAAGTCTCGCACTTCGTATGATGGATACTCCAAGCATGGAGGAAGTGACCATGGGAGCCATGACCGCCACCACCATGGAGTCGATGGGCATCGTCATGACAACCATAGGAGCACCCACCACAGCCACAAGGGAGGACACTCTCACCACTCTAGAGGACACGGTGGACATGACCGCAACCATGATCGCAGCTTTGTGAAGAAGGATCTGAGTGAGGTGACATGCTTCAAGTGTAAATGCAGGACACTATCTCGACAACTGTCCGGAGAGGAAAGGACTGAAGCCAACCAACAACGAGAAGGCCACAGTGAACCACATGAATGTGGAGGAGATTCCAGATGAGCCTGACCTTGTGATTGGTAAGTTTCCAATCAACACTCACCTTGCACTTATACTTTTCGATACTGGTGCATCGCATTCATTCATATCAAGGGCATTTGTGGATAAGTATAAGTTACCTACTGAGTCTATTGAAGGGTCTGTTAGAGTGAGTTCACCTGGAGGAGATATGATAGCTAGCGCGGGATGCCGCGACTTGACTGTGAGGATTGGAACACACAACTTCATTGCACATCTAGTAGTGTTGGAATCACAGGGGTTGGATGTTATTCTGGGTATGGATTGGATGTCTATGCATGAGGGACACATAGATTGTGCACAGCGAGCTGTTTCATTCAAAACCCCGGATGGTAAGAGAATTAGATTCAAGTCGGCAGTGCGACCGGGAAGGTGCAAGTTGAATTCTCTTAAGGGGGTTAGCATGGATACTGTGCCTGTATTAGGGATTACCCCGACGTGTTTCCGGAAGAGCTGCCAGGAATGCCACCTGACAGGGAAGTGGAGTTTCTCATCGACCTGATGCTGGGAACATGACCTATTGCAAAAAGACCATATAAGATGGATGTGGATGAGCTGAAGGAATTGAAGAAGCAGCTGAAAGAGCAGTTGGACAAGGGATTCATTCAGCCTAGTTCGTCGTCATGGGGAGCACATTACTCGCTTGTGGAGAAGAAAGACAGCAGCAAGAGATTAGTGGTGGACTATCGCTCGCTGAATGAAGTGACTATCAAGAACAAATACCCCCTGCCGAACATAAATGATTTGTTTGATCAACTGGAAGGAGCAAAGGTGTTCAGGAAGATTGATCTGCGATCAGGCTACTTCCAATTGAAGATCCGGGAGGAGTGTAGGGTTCGCAGCATAGAAAACAAAAATTTTCCTACGATGTGAAATATATACCAAGATCTATATACTAGATACAAACAACGGGCGGATGTATATCCGTAGAGAACATACCCTTGAAGACCGACAAAGCTTAACGAGTTTTGATGTAGCCGATCTCTTGCCGATCTCAAGATCGAGAGGAAGTCCTAGCGCCGCAAATCAGCAGCGCATCCGTGCTCGCACACACGTTCGAGGCACCGAGCAATCTCCGCCTCGTCGCTCCAGCGATGCAGCGGAAGCACAACTCTTTCTTGCCGAATAGCCACCGGGAACATGTATCTCGCTAGTCCGAGACCATGGGGGATAAATTCTAGAGGGGGAGAGAGATCCTTCACGAGGAGGTGTGTGAGACAAGTGAGGAGGGGGGCTCCTTTTATAGGAGGAGGGGGGCTCCTTTTATAGGAGGAGGGGGGGGGACCCCAAGGGGGTGGCCGGCGCATGGGGCTGCCCCCTTGCCCTCCCCTCTTCATGTGGGTGGACACTCCACTCACAAAACTCCTCTAAATTCCCTCCACTCAAAAGTCCACTCAAAATTCCCATTAAATTTCCACCAAATTTAATGCAAACTCTCATTAAATAAAACTCTTTTATTTTATTCAGAATTTTGTCAATTACTTTAATGACAAACATTCACAAATAACCCCTTGCTAGAATTCTATTTCACATGCATAAACACTTTATGCAATTTCACCCGAAAACCTGTTTCGGTATCTAGTGAAATAAATTCCTACGCTTGTTCATTCTTTCGGCATGAAACATTTGCTCCAATTGGATGTCGGTGTCTCTTAAGTGTGTCACCCTACGGTTCGTGAATAATGCGGACATGATCGAGACCCCTCTCGGATCAATAATCAGAAGCGGGATCTTGAGACCCATACTGACTCCCACACATTCAACGATGACTTTCTTGTGATCGTGGAACCTTTTACGCTAGTGTCTTAATCCCTTTGTTTCACGATATATTACATGTCCGAGATTCGATCATCGGTATCTCCATACCTAGTTTGATCTCGTTACCGACATGCACTCTTTTCTCGTTCCTGTGATATAACATTCTAGTGATCAAATCACTTGCTTGCAAGCTAATAAATGTGATATCACCGAGAGGCCCAGCATATCTATCCGTCATCGGGATGAACAAATTCCACTCTCGATCCATGAGCCTCAACATAACACTTTATTAGTTCTGAATCCATCTTCATAATCACCTATTACGGTGTGACGTTTGATGTTATCAAGAAACTCTTAGGTGTTAGTGATTGACATGATCTCATGGTCTAAGGATTAGGATCACTTAAGTTGTTATAGCAATATAAACTCAATGACTTTGATCGTAATGCTATACTTGGATGAATGTTCATCACATCATTACACTAATGTTGTGATCCCGTTATTAACAACATCCAATGTCCATGATCGTGAAACCTTGATCATCTTGTTAATCAACGAGCTAGTTTATGAGAGAGGCATAACTAGGAACTTTCTTTTGTTTATTAAACACACATGTATTAAAGTTTCCATATTAATACAATTATAGCATGCAAAATAAACATCTATCATATACTTGGAATACACATAATAAACACTTTATTATTGCCTCTCGGGCATATTCCCTTGATCTCCCACTTGCACTAGAGACAATAATCTAGTTACATAGTGATAAATCTAACACCCATTGAGTTACGTGTTGATCATGTTTTGCTCTAGGGAGAGTTTTAGTCAACGGATCTGCTACATTGAGATCCGTATGTACTTTACAAATCTTTATATCTCCATCCTTGACATGCTCGCGGATGGAGTGAAACCGGCGCTTAATATGCTTGGAATGCTTGTGATACCTTGGCTCTTTGGCATTGGCAATGGCACCATTGTTGTCACAATAGATCACCATTGGGTCCAACACGTTTGCCACAACTCCTAGTTCGGATATGAACTCCTTCATCCAAACTGCTTCCTGAGCTGCTTCTGAAGCAGCAACATATTCGGCCTCCGTTGTTGATCCCCGCTACCACAGGTTGTTTGGAGCTCCTCCAACTAACCGCTCCGCCATTCATGAGAAATACCTATCCGGATTGAGACTTAGAGTCATCCGGATCGGTGTCAAAGCTAGCGTCGACATAACACTTAGCGACGAGCTCTTCTTCACCTCCGTATACAAGAAACATATCCTTAGTTCTTCGTAAGTACTTAAGGATATTCTTGACCGCTATCCATGTTAGAACTCGGATCCGATTGGTACCTACTAGTCAAACTAATAGCGTGTGCCACATCGATCTTGTACATAGCATGGCGTACATTATAGAGCCTATGGTGAAGCATAGGGACTTTGTCCATTATCTCTCTTTCTTCCGAAGCGGACTTTGAGTCTTACTCAATGTCTTGCCTTGCAACATAGGTAAGAACCCTTCTTACTTAGTCCATTTTAAACTTCTTTAAAATCTTATCAAGGTATGTACTTTGCGATAGCCCTATTAGCGCCTAGATCTATCTCTATAGATCTTTATGCCTAATATGTATGCCTTCACCTAGGTCCTTCATTGAAAATTTCTTTGTTAGATAACTTTTAACATTGTTTAAAGTTCTATATCATTTAGATCAATAATATGTCATCCACATATAATATCATAAATGCCACATTGCTCCCACTCACTTTCTTGTAAATACAAGCTTCTCCATAAGTTTGGACAAATCCAAACTCTTTGATCACCTCATCAAAGCGGAGATTCCAACTTCGTGATGCTTGCTTCAATCCATAGATGGATCGCTGAAGCTTGCACACCTTGTTAGCATCCTTAGGATCAACAAAACCCTTTGGTTGTATCATATACAACTCTTCTTCAATATTACCATTGAGAAAGCGGTTTTGACATCCATCGCCATATTTCATAATCGAAATATGCAGCAATTGCTAACATAATCCTAATCGACTTTAGCATCGCTACGGAGAGAAAGTCTCATCGTAGTCAACTCCTTGAATTTGTCGAAACCCCTTTGCGACAAGTAGAGCTTTATAGATGGTCACATTACCATCCATCAGTTTTCCTTTTGAAAATCCATTTGTTCTCCACGGCCTTTCGGTGGTGAGGTAATTCCACCAAGTTCCAAACTTGATTTTCATACATGGATTCCATCTCGGATTTCATGGCTTCTAACCATTTGTTGGAATCCGGGCTCATCATCGCTTCTTCATACGTCGCAGGTCATTATTTTCATCAACCATGAAATTCATGACAGATTTCCGTACAGCCGGAGCTGCACGTCTGTTGACTGCGAGGTTCGGTACTCTCTTCGGAGTTTCATGATCTCTATCATTAGTTCCCTCTTCAGGTGGAGCCAACTCGGAACAACTTCCGTGCGCTACTCGCCATACTTTGAAGAGAAGGTTCCACAACCTCTTGAGTTCTACCTTCCGACTACTCACACCTTTCGCGAAACTCTTTCTCCAGAAAGGATCCATTCTTGGCAACAAAACCTTGCCCTCGGATCGTGATAGAAGGAATACCCAATAGTTTCTTTAGGGTATCCTATGAAGACGCATTTTTACGCTTTGGGTTCGAGTTTATCCGGTTGAAGTTTCTTCACATAAACATCGCATCCCCAAACTTTAAGAAATGACTTAGGTTTGTTTCCAAACCACAATTCATACGGTGTCTTTTCAGCGGATTTAGATGGTGCCCGATTTAAAGTGAATGCAGCGGTTTCTAGTGCATAACCCCAAAATGACAACGGCAAGTCCGTCGGAGACATCATAGATCGAACTATATCTAATAAAATACGATTCGACGCTCGACACACCATTTATTTGTGGTGTTCGCGGTGTGAGTTGTGAAACAATTCCACACTCTTTCATGTGAGTGCTAAACTCGTAACTTAGATACTCACCTCCACGGTCGGACCGTAGAAATTTGATCTTTCTATTACGATGATTTTCCACTTCATTCTGAAATTCCTTGAACTTTTCAAAGGTTTCAGACTTGTGTTTCATCAAGTAGATATAACCATATCTACTCAAATCATCCGTGAAAGTAACAAAATAACGATATCCACCTTGTGCCGACACACTCATTGGACCACATACATCAGAATGTATGATTTCCAATAAATCTGTCGCCCGTTCCATTGAACCGGAAAACGGCGTTCTAGTCATCTTGCCCATAAGGCATGGCTCACATGTATCAAATGATTCATAATCAAGTGATTCCAAAAGTCCATCCGAATGGAGCTTCTTCATGCGTTTAATGCCAATATGACCTAGACGGCAGTGCCACATATATGCGGATATATCATCATTAAGTTTAATCCTTTTAGCATCAACATTATGAATATGTGTAACATTATCATTGAGATCTAACAGAAATAAACCATTCATCATCGATGCATGACCATAAAAGATTTCATTCATATAAATGGAACAACCATTGTTCTCAGATTTAAATGAATAACCACTTTGCATCAAACATGATCCAGATACAATGTTCATGCTCAGTGCAGGCACCAGATAACATTTATTCAAGTTTATGACTAATCCCGACGGTAAGTGGAGAGGCAGCGTTCCGGCGATTACATCAACGTTTGATCCATTGCTTGACACATCTTGACCTCACCTTGCTAGCGGTCGCTTGTTCGCAAACGATTCGAAAGTTACAAATATTAGCAACCGAACCGGTATCAAATACCGGTGCTACCGCGAGCACTAGTCAAGTACACATCAATAACATGTATATCATATATACCTTTGTTTGCCTTGCCGGCCTTCTTATGCGCCAGATACTTGGGGCGGCTTCGATGTGATCCCTTACAATAGTAGCACTTTCGGAATCAGACTTAGGTCCAACTCGGGGTTTCTTTTCGGTAGCAAGGCTTGCCGCCTTACTTCCCTTCCGTTTTCCTTCTTGTCTTTCTTGAAACCGGTGTTCCTATTGATCATCCACACTTGATGTTCCTTTTTGATCTCCACTGCAGTTTTAAGCATTGTGTAAGCTCGGGAGAGACTTCTTCATGCCTTGCATATTATAGTTCATCACGAAGCTTTTATAGCTAGGTGGCGAGACGTCGAGAACACGATGGATGCCTAAGTCAATGGGAATCGTTATTACCAAGGACACAAGCTTATCGGTAATCGACATCTTGAGTACATGCTCACTAACTGATGTGCTCTTCCATCATGCAGCTAAAGAACTTTTACAAGCATTGTAGCTCTCTACAACAGCATGTGTGTCGAAAATCATTTTCAACTCACCCATTGTATCAAATGCATTGCCGTTTTCGAAACGCTTTCGAAGTTCTGGCTCTAGCCCATACAATATGCCGCAATGAACTAAGTTGTGGTCCTCCTGACGAGTCTGATAGACATTCTTCTCCTCGTCAGGGGCATCATCAAAAGGTGGGGGGCCTAACGGCTCTTCTAGCACATATTGCTTTTGTGCAGCAGAGAGGAGAATCCTCAAATTCATGGCCCATTCAGTAAAGTTGCTACCGTTCGTTGCTAGTTTCTCTTTCTCCATGAACACATTGAAATTAAAAGCAGGTGGTGCCATCTACAACAGAATTTGTAAAGTTTAGACTAAGTGTATGATAGATCGAGTTCAACTAATCTATATTACGAATGAACTCCCACTCAAAAGCGACATCCCTCGTGTCCTTTTGGTGATTACATGAACCAAATCCACTACACCAAGTCCGATCATCACGTGAGTCGGTATAGCTTCAAAGGCGAGCATCAAATGGGCATCATATCAACTATATGACTCATGCTTAACCTTTCGGTCTGTGTTCCGAGGCCATGTCTATACATGCTAGGCTCGCCAAGTTAGAACCTTACTATTTGCGTGTGTAACTGTTTTGCACCCGAAATATGGTCGTGGATCCAAGAACACCCGATCATCACGTGATGTCTTGGAGCGACGAAAACATAATCGGTGCATACTAAAGGAAGAACACATTCTTATCTTGATATTTAAATGAGGGATCATCTTATTATGCTTAACAAAGCGCTAAACAAGCAATATAAGATGCAATCAAACATCATATGTTTATTAGTGAAATTATATGGTTCCCGCAGATGATCTCTATCATGTGCATCGTGGTATGATCACTATCATACCTATATGTAAATCCAAGGTCTATGGATTTTACGCTATGTGTGTTGTAAGTATCATCTCATACTTCTACTTACAACACTACCATATCATAACACTAGCCCAAAGAACAATCTAAACTAGGCCTCTAATTTATCCATTGCAAGTTTTACGTGGCTTAGGGCTTCGAGATAGAACCGTTCTTACCTACGAACATGAACCACAACGAGGATAATCAAATTGTTGACAACTCGCTTGCAAAATAGATATTGACTATAGTAGGAGAGCAGACACCGCTAGCCACTTATGCAAACTAGTTGCATGTCAAGCGTGGAACAGGTCTCATGTGCGAGGACATGTAAAGTTTGTCGGCGCTTCATCCCACTATGCCACCAATATCCAAAATCACAACAAAGGAGCAACAACATGATCATCATCGCCCACATACTCATATGTGTACTACCGTGTAAAGTATCTACGCATAGATCCGGCTCGATACCCTTTGAGGGTTCGACATAGAAAACAAAATTTTTCCTACGATGTGAACTATATACCAAGATCTATATACTAGATACAAACAACGCGGATGTATATCCGTAGAGAACATACCCTTGAAGACCGACAAAGCTTAACGAGTTCAACTCGTGGTTGATGTAGACGATCTCTTGCCGATCTCAAGATCGAGAGGAAGTCCTAAGCGCCGCAAATCAGCGAAGATCCGTGCTTTCACACCTGCGTTAGGCACCGAGCAACCTCCGCCTCCTCGCTCAGCGATGCGTGAAGCACAACTCTTTCTTGCCGAATAGCCACGGGAACATGTATCTCGCTAGTCCGAGACCATGGGGATAAATTCTAGAGGGGAGAGAGATCCTTCACGAGGAGGTGTGTGAGACAAGTGAGGAGGGGATCCTTTTATAGGAGGAGGGGGAACCCAAGGGGGTGGCCGAGCATGGGGCTGCCCCTTGCCCTCCCTCTTCATGTGGGTGGACACTCCACTCACAAAACTCCTCTAAATTCCCTCCACTCAAAAGTCCACTCAAAATTCCCATTAAATTTCCACCAAATTTAATGCAAACTCTCATTAAATAAAACTCTTTTATTTTATTCAGAATTTTGTCAATTACTTTAATGACAAACATTCACAAATAACCCCTTGCTAGAATTCTATTTCACATGCATAAACACTTTATGCAATTTCACCCGAAAACCTGTTTCGGTATCTAGTGAAATAAATTCCTGCGCTTGTTCATTCTTTCGGCATGAAACATTTTCTCCAATTGGATGTCGGTGTCTCTTAAGTGTGTCACCCTACGGTTCATGAATAATGCGGACATGATCGATACCCCTCTCAGATCAATAATCAGAAGCGGGATCTGGAGACCCATACTGACTCCCACACATTCAACGATGACTTTCTTGTGATCGTCGGAACCTTTTACGCTAGTATCTTAATCCCTTTGTTTCACGATATATTACATGTCCGAGATTCGATCATCGGTATCTCCATACCTAGTTTGATCTCGTTACCGACATGCACTCTTTTCTCGTTCCTGTGATATAACATTCTAGTGATCAAATCACTTGCTTGCAAGCTAATCAATGTGATATCACCGAGAGGGCCCAGAGCATATCTATCCATCATCGGGATGAACAAATTCCACTCTCGATCCATGAGCCTCAACATAACACTTTATTAGTTCTGAATCCATCTTCATAATCACCCTGTTACGGTGTGACGTTTGATGTTATCAAGAAACTCTTCCGGTGTTAGTGATTGACATGATCTCATGGTCTAAGGATTAGGATCACTTCGTAAGTTGTTATAGCAATATAAACTCAATGACTTTGATCGTAATGCTATACTTCGGATGAATGTTCATCACATCATTACACTAATGTTGTGATCCCGTTATTAACAACATCCAATGTCCATGATCAGGAAACCTTGATCATCTTGTTAATCAACGAGCTAGTTTATGAGAGAGGCATAACTAGGAACTTTCTGTTTGTTTATTAAACACACATGTATTAACGTTTCCGTATTAATACAATTATAGCATGCAAAATAAACATCTATCATATACTTGTAATACACATAATAAACACTTTATTATTGCCTCTCAGGGCATATTCCCTTCAAGGAGGACATACCAAAAACCGCCTTCACCACTAGGTATGGTTTATATGAGTATACGGTTATGTCTTTTGGACTAACGAATGCCCCGGCATATTTCATGACCATGATGAAGAAGGTATTTATGGAGTACTTGGACAAGTTCATGGTGGTGTTTATTGATGACATACTGATATATTCCAAGGATGATGCCGAGCATGAGAAACATCTGCGACTGATTATGGAGAAGCTGAGGGAACACAAGTTGTATGCCAAATTCAGCAAGTGTGAATTCTGGCTTAACACTGTTGGATTTCTTGGACACGTAGTGTCAGGAGAAGGAGTCGTTGTTGATCCAAGCAAAGTGACTACAGTGACTGAGTGGGAAGCGCCCAAGAATGCGGGAGAGATACGGAGCTTTTTGGGACTTGCTGGATACTACAGGAGGTTCATTGAAAACTTTTCCAAGATTGCTAAGCCGATGACTGAACTTCTGAAGAAGGAGAGGAAGTTTGAGTGGTCAGACGTATGTGAAGCCAGCTTTCAGGAACTGAAGCGTCGACTAGTGACCGCGCCTATTCTGTGTTTACGGATCTTTAGAAGGATTTCCAAGTGTCTTTGCGATGCTTCTATTGGGACTTGGGAGTGTGCTGATGCAAGATGGGAGAGTAGTGTCATATGCCTCGCGACAACTCAAGCACCATGAGCGGAATTACCCCACACACGACTTGGTGTTAGCGTCAGTGGTGCATGCGCTCAAGGTATGGAGGCATTACTTAATGGGAAAACACTGTGATGTGTACACCGACCACAAGAGCCTGAAGTACATATTTACACAGAAGGAACTGAACATGAGGCAAAGGAGATGGTTGGAACTTATCAAGGACTACGATATGAATCTGCAATACCACCCAGGAAAGGCCAATGTAGTGGCAGATGCTCTGAGCCGGAAGGTTTATGCCAATGGATTGACAATTGGGGAATTGCCCGAGGATTTGTGCAAGCAATTCAAGGACCTTAGACTGGAGGTAATATCAGAAGGATACTTGGCAACAATGGAAGTCCAACCAACGCTACATGACAGAATCAGGAAGGCTCAAGTGGGAGACAAAGAGATAGACGAAGTTAAGGAAAAGATGAAGGAGGGTCGAGCAAGGGAATTCCGCGAGGATGAGCAAGGAACCTTGTGGTACGGAGATCGTTTGTGCGTTCCCAACGATCCGGAGATAAGGAAGTTGATCCTGTAGGAAGCTCATGACTCGCCGTATTCCATACATCCGCGCAATACGAAGATGTATATGGACCTAAAGGACAGATTCTGGTGGAACAACATGAAGGGAGACATCGCAGAGCATATTGCCCTATGTGATGTATGTAGCCGAGTAAAGGCGGAACACCAGAAGCCAGCAGGACTGCTACAGCCATTGCCCGTGCCGGATTGGAAGTGGGATAGAGTGGGAATGGACTTTATCACAGGATTGCCCAGGACCAGGTCAGGATATGACTCCATTTGGGTAGTGGTCGACCATTTGACCAAGGTAGCCCACTTTATTCCGGTGAAGACGACCTATACGAGTTCAAGGTTGTCCAAGATTTACATGGACATAATTGTGTGCCTACATGGAGTTCCCAAGAGTACCGTATCTGACAGAGGCACCCAGTTTACCTCCCACTTCTGGCGCCAGATGCACGAGTCCCTCGGTACTAGATTGGAGTTTAGCACAGCGTTTCACCCGCAGACTGATGGACAGACCGAGAGGGTGAATCAGATTTTGGAGGACATGCTGAGAGCTTGCGCTTTGGCTCATGACTCTAGTTGGGATGAGAATTTGCTGTATGCTGAGTTTTCCTACAACAACAACAGCTATCAAACCAGCATCAAGACGTCACCGTTTGATGTACTGTATGGGAAACTGTGCCGGACACCATTGCTATGGGATGGAGTAGGAGAACGTAAGTTGTTTGGACCTGATTTGATCAAGGACGCTGAGGAGAAGGTCGCCTTGATTAGGGACAGGCTGAAGGTAGCACAATCAAGGCAGAAGAGCTACGCTGATGCCAAGCGCAAGGAAGTGGTGTATGAGATAGGCGATAGAGCATACCTCAGAGTGTCGCCACTTCGTGGAATCAAGAGATTTGGAATTAAGGGTAAGTTGGCACCTCGATTTATTGGACCGTATCGGGTATTAGCACGCAAAGGAGAAGTTGCTTATCAGTTGGAGTTGCCAGAGGCTCTGTCCGCTGTTCGCAATGTGTTCCACGTGTCACAGCTGAAGAAGTGCCATCCGGAGATGGTAGATACACCATTGAGAGACACTGTACCGCTAGAGGAGGTTCAGCTTGAGAACGACTTGACCTATAAGGAGAAACCGGTCAAGATTCTAGAGACAGCGGAGAGAATTACCCGTACCAAGACAATCAAGTTTTGCAAGGTACAGTGGAGCCACCACACTGAAGAGGAAGCCACTTGGGAGCGTGAGGATGACATCCGAGAGGACTACCCACACCTATTTGCTAGCCGTGCCGAATCTCGGGGACGAGATTCATCTTAAGGGGGTTAGTCTTGTCACATCCCAAATTTTAGATTTGGTTCTGCATATCATTCATGTCATTGCATCATACTCTTCCATGCAAAACCATCGATTGAAAAGATTCGGCAAAACACTATTTTCTAAACCCTACTCTATTTTACTACGAGGCTCCTGCGGGAGGCTTTAGCAGGACTTGTGTTGTCCACCCTTGTAGCCTAGAGGTTTCACTCTGAAGGGTTTCGCGGCATAGTAAATCAAAATTTTCTACGGATGCGAACAGAGGGAAAGCCAAGATCTAATATAGGAGATGCAAACAACGAGAGAGATTGGATTAGATCTTCATACCCTTGAAGATTCGCACAGCGGAACGTTCGTCGGAACGTGGGTGATGTAGTCGTACTCGCTTCTCCTCCTCGCGATCCGATCCGATCTAGCACCACAAGTGGCGGTGCCTCCGTGAGATGCACACGTGCAGCACCTCGACGTCTCCTCCTTCCTTGGTCCAGCAAGTATGGTGGAGAGACGGATTGGATCTACAACACGACGGCGTGGTGTATATGGTGGAGAATTTCTGCAGCAGGGCTTCGCCAACAAACAGTCGGGAGGGAGAGAGGAAGGTAGCAGGGCGGCTAGGGTTGGAGGGGAAGGTGTGGGGGGTTGGTGCGCCCCCAGCCCTATTTATATAGAGGGGTGGGCGCAGACCTAGCCCCTCCCCCAAGCCCAAACCGGCGCCCCCAAGGAGAAGGAGTTGGGGGCAAGGAAACCCCCCTTCTAGAAGCTCTATCTAGGGTTTAAACCCTCTTTGGCCGGCTGGGCCCTATGGGGCCTTGTGCCCTATTTAATGCGCAGGCACTCCCTCATAGGCCCATTCCCCCTCGGAAGGTGGGGCCACGTTGGTCCCCTTCGGAAGGTTCTAGAAGTTTCGATACAATACCGATTAATCCTAACAATTCGAACTCCAAAACTGCCGCCTTATATGAATCTTATTCTCGGACCACTCCGGAACCTCTCGTGATGTACCGGATCCCATCCGAGACTCGAACAAAAACTCATAAACCAATTACCGAATCTATCCTAGCGCCGAGACACGTTAAGTGTGTGACCTGAGTTCGAGAATATGCGAGACATGATCTTCTATCAATAATCAACGGTGGGTGCGAAACCCATATTGACTCCACACATTCATCGATGATCATATCGGATGAACCACGATGCCGTGATTCAATCAATCCCATATATATTCCCTTCGTCTCGCGATATTTTACTTGCGAGATTTGATCGTTTGCCGTCATACCTAGTTCAATCTCGTTCACGAAGTACTTTACTCATTCCGTAATCCGATATCACTTTGTGATTAACTCCTTAACCACATGCTTGCAAGCGGTGTTGATATCGATTCGAAAGTGGGCCCAAAGTATATCTCTCCGACTTGGGAGGGACAAATCCCATCTCGATACATACAACCCAACAGATACTTTCCGATCACCTGAGAGACACCTTTATGATCACCCTCTCATAGGATGACGTTTGATGACCTCAAAGCTTTCTTCCGATACCAGGGAGTTGTATTATCTCATGGTCTAAGGAATACAATATTTGACATAAGAAAAGCCTCGCAAAGACGAACACGATGACATGATCTAATTGCTTCACTTAGTTTGGGTCTATCCACCATATCATTCTCCCAATGATATGATCTCATTATTAATCGACAACTCATGTCCATGGTTAGGAAACCTTAACCATCATTAATCAATGAGCTAGTCCATAGAGGCGTACTAGGGACACGGTGTTGTTCACAAACCACACAAGTATTAAAGTTTACGCTTAATACAATTCTAGCATGGAATATAAACATTATCATGAACAAGAATTATAATAATAACATCTTTATTATTGCCTCTAGGGCGTAATTCCAGATCTCCCACTTGCACTAGAGTCAATAATCTAGTTTACATCGGCAACAATCTCACACCCATGGCAATCGAGGTGCTGATCATGTTTTACACGTGGAAGAGGTTTAGTCAATGGATCTGCGACATTCAGATCTGTATGTACTTTGCTAATCTTCAGATCTCCATCTGCTATATAATCTCGGATTATATGAAACTTGCGGTTGATATGCTTGGTTTTTGGATGATATCTTGGTTCCTTAGCGAGTGCTATGGCGCCAGTGTTGTCACACAATATCTCCAGTGGGTCCAATGCACTTGGAACCACGCCAAGCTCAGTGATGAAGTTCCTGATCCAAACTCCTTCACTTGACGCTTCTGCAGCAGCCATGTATTCCGCTTCTACTGTAGATCCCGCGATCACGCTTTGCTTGCAGCTTCTCCAGCTCACAGCTCCTCCATTCAAAATATACACGTATACTGTCTAAGATTTAGAATCATCCTTGTCGGTGTCAAAACTAGCATCGACGTAACCTTTTACGATGAGTTGTTCATCACCCCCATAGACTAAGAACATTTCTTTAGTTCTATTTAGGTACTTTAGGATGTTCTTCATGGCTGTCCAGTGTTCCACTCCTGGATCACTTTGATACATGCTCGTCAAACTAAGAGCATTGGACACATCCGGTCTAGTACACAACATGGCATACATGATAGAACCTATGGCCGAGGCATAAGGCACTTTGCTCATAGCTTCCCTATCATTTACCGTAGCTGGACACTGAGCCTTGCTCAATATCTTATTGACAACATAGGCACCGAACCTTTCTTTGCCTTATCCATTATGAACCTTTTCAGAACTTTGTCTAGGTATGTACTCTGGCTTAAAGCTATCAGGCATCTTTGTCTATCTCTATAGATTTTGATGCCCAATATATAAGCAGCTTCACCTAGGTCTTTCATTGAAAAACACTTGTTCAAATAACCCTTCACATCGTTAAGCATGTTGATGTCATTTCCAATAATCAATATGTCATCCACATATAGTACCAGAAACGTCACCGAGCTCCCACTCACTTTCTTGTAGATGCAAGCTTCGTAGCAATTTGGAACAAATCCAAAGCTCTTGATCACTTGATCAAAATGAAGGTGCCAACTCCGAGATGCTTGCTTCAGTCCATAAATGGAACGCTGAAGTTTGCATACTTTTTCAGCATCCTTAGGATCGACAAAACCTTCGGGTTGCATCATATACAACTCTTCATCAATGTTTCCATTGAGGAAAGCAGTCTTGACATCCATCTGCCATATTTCATAATCATGAAACGCAGCAATTGCTAATAAAATCCGAATGGACTTAAACATCGCTACGGGAGAGAAAGTCTCATCGTAGTCAACACCTTGAACTTGCCGAAAACCTTTCGTGACAAGCCGTGCTTTATAGACGGTAACATTACCATCCGCGTCCGTTTTCTTCTTGAAAATCCGTTTGCACTCAACGGCCTTTCGGTCGCTAGGAGGGTCCACCAAAGTCCACACTTGCTTTTCGCTCATGGATCCTAATTCGGATTTCATGGCCTCTAGCCATTTCTCAGAGTCTGGGCTCATCATCGCTTCCTCATAGTTCGTAGGTTCACTGTCTTCTACTAACAAGACAGTCAAGACAGGGTTGCCGTACCACTCAGGAGGGGCACGCGACCTTGTCGACCTGCGACGTTCAGTAGCAGCATCGTCCGAAGCTTCATGATCCTTGTCATTAGCTTCCTCTATTGTTGGTGCAGGCGGCACTGAAACCATTTCAGGTGCTGCGCTACTCTCCAACTCAAGAGAAGGTTCAACAACCTCGTCTAGCTCTACTTTCCTCCCACTCACTTCTTTCGAGAGAAACTCCTTCTCAAGAAAGGAACCGTTCTTTGCGACAAACACTTTGCCTTCGGTTCTGTGATAGAAGGTATACCCAATAGTTTCCTTAGGGTATCCTATGAAGACGCACTTCTCCACTTTGGGTTCGAGCTTGTCCGGCATCAACTTCTTGACGTAGGCTTCGCATCCCCAAACTTTAAGAAACGACAACTTAGTTTTAGCACCAAACCACAGTTCATACGGTGTCGTCTCAACGGATTTAGATGGTGCCCTATTTAAAGTGAATGCAGCGGTTTCTAATGCATAACCCCAAAATGATAACGACAAATCAGTAAGAGACATCATCGATCGGACCATATCTAATAGGGTTCGGTTCCGTTCGAGACACACCATTGCTTTGTGGTGTTCCGGTGGCGTGAGTTGAAACAATTCCGCTTGCTTTAAGATGCGTGAGAAAATCATAACTCAAATATTCGCCACGATCGGATCGTAGAAACTTAATCTTTTGTTACGATGGTTCTCCACTTCATTCTGAAATTCTTTGAACTTTTCAAATGTTTCAGATTTATGTTTCATTAAATAGATATAACCATATCTACTTAAGTCATCGGTAAAAGTGAGAAAATAGCGATATCCACGGCGCGTCGAGACACTCATCGGTCCGCATACATCGGTATGTATGATTTCCAACAAGTCCGTTGCTCGCTCCATCATACCGGAGAATGGGGTTTTGATCATCTTGCCCATGAGGCATGGTTCGCATGTGTCAAATGATTCAAAATCAAGAGACTCCAAAAGTCCATCAGAATGGAGTTTCTTCATGCGCTTTACACCAATATGACCTGAGCAGTGCCACAAATAAGTAGTATTATCACTATCTACTTTGCATCTCTTAGCCTCAATGTTATGGATGTGTGTTTCATCCCTTTCAATATTTAGAAGAAATAAACCATTCACAAGAGGTGCATGACCATAAAAGATGTTACTCATATAAATAGAACAACCATTATTCTCCAATTTAAATGAATAACCGTCTTGCAATAAACACGATCCAGAAATAATGTCCATGCTCAACGCAGGCACATAATAACATTTATTAAGGTTTAAAACTAATCCGAAGGTAAAACTAAGGAGAGCGTCTGCGGCCATCACATCAACTCTTGATCCGTTGCCAGCAGCGATCGTCACCTCATCCTCGCAAGTCTATTCCGTAGCTCTGTTTGAGTTACAAATATTAGCAATCAACCAGATCAAATACCTGTGCACTAGCGAGGGCTAGTAAGGAAAACATCAATAACATGTATATCGAATATACCTTTGATGGTGCCATCCTTCTTGTTCGCTAAGTACTTCGGACAGTTGCGCTTCTAGTGACCCTTATCCTTGCAATAGAAGCACTCAGTGTCCGGCTTAGGACCAGACTTGAGCTTCTTCTCGGCGAGGCGGGCGCTTGCCGCGCCCTTCTTGAAGGGCTTCTTTGCTCCTTACCTTTCTTAAAGGTGGGCTTATTGACCATCAACACATGATTATCCTTTTGATGTCCACTTCGCGGCCTTCATCTTTGCGAAGAGCTCGGTGATCGTGTCAGTGGAACCAATCGATTATGAGTCACTACAAAACTTTTGTAGCTGGGAGGAGTGATTGAGAACCACGTCAATCTTGAGCTCCTCTAGAATCGTGCATTCCGGTTGCTCAAGGCGTTGAGTGTAGCACGTCATCTTAATGGCGTGCTCACTAACGGAACTCCCTTCCTCCATCTTGCGGTTAAAGAACTTCTCGGAGATCTCATATCTCTCGAGCGGGCTGAGTCTCAAACATGGTTTTCAGCTCTTGAGAATCTCAAAGGGCAGGATAGTCTTCAAAACGATTTTGAAGTTCGGTTCCATAGCAAACAACATGGTGCTCTTAATCACACCATAATCATCTTTGCGCGATTGATAGACAACTTTCTCATCTCGTAGCCTTGATTGCTGAGGGTCACCTAACGCTTTCCCAAGGATATAGTCCTTTTGACGCCAGAGAGAATGATTCTTAGATTGCGGAACCAATTGGTGAAGTTAGACCCATTGTTTCTAAGCTTCTCCTTCTCGGTAACGTTGAAGTTGGACTTAGCCATTTGATCTACGATTTGCAAGTACAACTTAGACTATGTTCATAATAAATAGTTCAACTTAATCAAATTACGGATGAACTCCCACTAAATTCAACATCCTCAAGTTGTTTAGTGAACATGATCCAAATTCACCACACCTAATCCGATCATCACGAGAAGAGACGTGGCTTCAATGGTGGACAACAGTGTCGATCATATCATTCATATGACTCATGCTTAACCTTTTGGTTCATGTGTTCCGAGGCCATGTCATACATGCTAGGCTCGTCAAGTTAGACCCAAGTATTTCGCGTGTGCAAAACTGGCTTGCACCCGTTGTATGTGAGCGTAGAGTCTATAGCACCCGATCATCACGTGATGCTTGGACACGACGAACTTTCGCAACGGTGCATACATGGGGAGAACACAGTTTTTATCTTGATCTTTAAGTGAGGAATCATCTTATAATTCTACCGTCGCGATCTAAGCATAATAAGATACATAAAAGGATAAACATCACATGCATATAACTTTATGTGACATGGTATAGCCAATATTCGCGCAATGATCTCCATATTGTGCGTTCCGGCATGATCTCCATCACTCCACCATGATTGCCTCCACCACGAATAGCAACTACAACTATTGCTAACTACTTAGCAATAAAGTGAAACTATTACATGGCGCATAAGAAGTTGACACACAGGTCATACACAATTATAAAGACAACCATATGGCTCCTGCCGGTTGTGTACTCATCGACATGCAAGTCATGAAACATTACAAAACATGATCATCACATACATTATACACATCACATCTTGGTCCATACCATATCACAGAAAACACTCCCTTCAAAAACAAGTTAGACGCCTCTACTTTGTTGTTGCATGTTTTACGTGGCTTATGGGAGTAGATGCTAAGAACGATTCTTACCTACGGAAAGCCACACCGGTGATATTATGGTTGCCAAACTCCGGTGTTAATCCCATGACAACTATAGTGAGAGAAACTGACATCCAACAGCCGCATGTGTGGAACAAGCCACACGTCAAGTGCGGAGCCGGTCTCATGACGACGTCAGCGTAAGGTTGGCTGGACCACTTCAATCTCACTATCCCGTCATAAGAAGAACACAAACAAGAGGCTTGCAGCGAAAACATCAACGTCCGCAACAACCATGTTGCGTTCTACTCGTGAAACACATCTACGCATAGATCTAGCTCTGATACCACTGAAGGGTTTCGCGGCATAGTAAATCAAAAATTTCTACGGATGCGAACAGAGGAAAGCCAAGATCTAATCTAGGAGATGCAAACAACGAGAGAGATTGGATTAGATCTTCATACCCTTGAAGATTCGCACAGCGGAACGTTCGTCGGAACGTGGGTGATGTAGTCGTACTCGCTTCTCCTCCTCGCGATCCGATCCGATCTAGCACCACAAGTGGCGGTGCCTCCGTGAGATGCACACGTGCAGCACCTCAACGTCTCCTCCTTCCTTGGTCCAGCAAGTATGGTGGAGAGACGGATTGGATCTACAACACGACGGCATGGTGTATATGGTGGAGAATTTTTGCAGCAGGGCTTCGCCTACAAACAGTCGGGAGGGAGAGAGGAAGGCAATAGGGCGGCTAGGGTTGGAGGGGAAGTTGTGGGGGGTTGGTGCGCCCCCAGCCCTCTTTATATAGAGGGGTGGGCACAGCCCTAGCCCCTTCCCCAAGCCCAAACCGGCGGCCCCAAGGAGAAGGAGTGGGGGGCAAGGAAACCCCCCCTTCTAGAAGCTCTATCTAGGGTTTAAACCCTCTTTGGCCGGCTGGGCCCTATGGGGCCTTGTGCCCCTGGCCCAATGCGGCCAGGGCACTCCCTCATAGGCCCATTCCCCCTACCGGAAGGTGGGGCCACGTTGGTCCCCTTTCGGAAGGTTCTAGAAGTTTCCGGTACAATACCGATTAATCCGGAACAATTCCGAACTCCAAAAACTGCACTGCCTTATATGAATCTTATTCTCCGGACCACTCCGGAACCTCTCGTGATGTACCGGATCCCATCCGAGACTCCGAACAAAAACTCATAAACCAATTACCGAATCTATCCTAGCGTCGAGACACGTTAAGTGTGTGACCCCGCGGGTTCGAGAATATGCAGACATGATCTTCTATCAATAATCAGCGGGGTGCGAAACCCATATTGACTCACACATTCATCGATGATCATATCGGATGAACCACGATGCGATTCAATCAATCCCATATATATATTCCCTTCGTCTCGCGATATTTTACTTGCCGAGATTTGATCGTCGATGCAGTCATACCTAGTTCAATCTCGTTCACAACAAGTACTTTACTCATTCCGTAATCCGATATCACTTTGTGATTAACTCCTTAACCACATGCTTGCTAGCGGTGTTGATATCGATTACCGAGTGGGCCCGAAGTATATCTCTCCGACTTGGGAGGGACAAATCCCATATCGATACATACAACCCAGCAGATACTTTCCGATCACCTGAGAGACACCTTTATGATCACCCTCTCATAGGATGACGTTTGATGACCTCAAAGCTTTCTTCCGATACCAGGGAGTTGTATTATCTCATGGTCTAAGGAATACAATATTTGACATAAGAAAAGCTTCGCAAAGACGAACACGATGACACGATCTAATTGCTTCGCTCAGTTTGGGTCTGTCCACCATATCATTCTCCCAATGATATGATCTCATTATTAATCGACAACTCATGTCCATGGTTAGGAAACCTTAACCATCATTAATCAATGAGCTAGTCCATAGAGGTGTACTAGGGACACGGTGTTGTTCACAAACCACACAAGTATTAAAGTTTCCGCTTAATACAATTCTAGCATGGAATATAAACATTATCATGAACAAGAATTATAATAATAACATCTTTATTATTGCCTCTAGGGCATAATCCCAACACACTCATCCCTTTCCCCTAGGTTGTTCCCCTCGATTTTACAAAAATTTAGGAACAAGAATCGTCTGATTCGGAGTTCGTATGAGGGAGTTACAGAGTTTTTACTAAAATACAAAAGGAAAAAAAAGGAAAGGATAAAAAAAGGGCGCCACTTGGCCTTGACCGGCCCGGCTTGCCTGACCGTCTTGGCGGATAGCTTCTGCCTCGCGCCCGCCCACAGGTGGCGAAGTCGAGGGACCCGTGTGGCCTCCACAAAAGGACGGACTCCACCTTCTCTCTCTCCCCACGCAGCCGCCTGGACCCGCATCCGCCGCCGCCTCGACCCTTGCCGCCGCGCCTCGAGCCGCACCCACCCGCCAGTAGCGCGCCGCTGGCTGCTCCCGCCGCCAGCCGCGCCGTCGCCGCCCGGCGCGTCTTGCCGCGCCGCCCGCTTCACGCCGCTCACTTTACCAGCCGCTTCGCCACCGCCAGCGCTTCGCTGCTGCCCATTGCCGCCAGCATACACGCCGCCATTGCCGCCTCGCGCCAAGAACGCGTTGACCGCCACCGCTCGCTGACCGCTTTTCCGCGCAGGAACGCGTCGGTGGAGCGATCACCGCCAGATTCGAAGCTTCGCCGCCGTGTCCGGTGAGTCGCTCGCCATCTCTCGCGGCCGTTGGATCTCTGATCAACATTCCAGATCGGCCATTGACCGGTCAGCCCCAGGCGCTGATTAGTCAAACGCCCAGTCAGCAGCCACGTGGGCGATCAATGTATTGGTGACTGGTATTTTCTTTAATCGATTAATTGGCAGATTTTCGTAGAAACTTGTAAATTGCATAGAAATTAATCCGCTGGGCCAAAAATTGCAAATAAAATATGTGTAGGTTCAGTAAGTCGTGTAGAATCTTGATGTACCATTGTTTCACACTTTTGCAGCAAGATTTCGTACAGTTTAATTAATTGAGTTAATGGCCTTTTTGGAGTAATTAATTCATAGAAAAAGATCTGTAACTCCAAAAATTGCATGTAATATGTACCTGGATTCAGTAGAACTAGGGGAATCTCATCGTGAATTAAAAGGATAGGCTTACAGTAAAAAACTTCTGCATAAACTGTCTAGTTGCTTTCTGCAGTGTTTTAATTATTCAGGGAGTTTCATAATTCCTTTTTGAATAATTCCAATTAGTACTGTTTCTAAATAGCAATGCCTATACTGTTGAATTTTTCCAAGATTTTACAAACAGTATACTACCGGTAGTGAATTAATTGGGTTCTAGTTCTAGTTTTGAGTATTATATTTTGCATATTAGTTTTCCTTGCGCTAAAACTATTTTCCATGCATGCAATCTGTACCTCTACTGATTTCTATTATGTGGTGCAGCTGTAGCTCCAATCCACTCGTCATGCATGCATTCATACATCATCTTTGTTGCATATGCTTGTGGATTGCTTGTTTATGATTGCAATTGTATCGTGTAGATTGTGACGAGTGCAACGCTTGCTCGTGTGTGGATTGTTCTTCCGACCGCTACAACCAAGACAAGTAAATGCTATTTTGTTCATGATATTGTCCTACTATTTTCTATGCATTGTCGTGTATTTTGTAGACGCATGTGTAGGATGATATTATCGCTATGCTATGTCCTATTATGTGGTAGGGCTTTCCTTGTAGATGAACCACCGTTGGTAGATGTGCTTAGTCATGCTATGTTGAACGAGGGCTGGGTTACATCACTGAGACTTGTTTCCAAAAGTAATGGTTTGTGAAAACTAAAACAACTTAATCAATGAATCTCCTGGGTGTGATGGTATTGATAATTTTTGGTGGTTTCATTGCGGAAAGGCACCCAGGTATCGAGAGAAATTGATTGGCTTCTCTATTTGGTAGCTTACGTGTACAACCATGTGCCAATAATGAAATGAGCGGTTGGTTGGACTTAGTAGGTTGTGGTAACTCGAACCCGCGTATCTAGAGATGTAGAATTTTGGTAGGTTGGACGGTCTTGGCGTCGGGATTGGGGAGCTACTTCTGAACTCTCTTCTTGGACTTCTCCCTATCATCACCCAAAATGAGAGTGATGGTAATGGGCTGGCCAAGTCACATGGGTAAAGTGTACTAACCCCTGCAGGGTGTATAATCTAATCGATTAGCCGTGTCCCCGGTTATGGACAACTGAGTTGCTTGATATTGATTCCATGACATGTTTCTCGCTCATTCCAATTTCATAATTGTTTTAATATTGTTGGGTTAACTTAATTGGGATCTTTTCAAAGAAAATCAAAAACTGTTTATGAAAGTAGGACAAAGGTATTTGCAAATGCAAGCCAGACACAACTCCACTTGCCAAATATGCATGTAGATGTTAGTACTGTTGTCTCCATTTACTAGCTCTACTTGCCATACATTCCATGTATTGACCCTTCGGGGCTGCTACGTTTCATGTTGCAGGTTATTCCGATTCTGAGTAATCGATATAGGCCACGATACTCCACTCGACACTTGTTCACTTGTGGGCAATTTTAAGAATGGAGGATTTACTTTATTTATGTTGCTACCTGAATAATTTGAGCAAGCCTTGAGCTAAGCTTTTATTGTAATAATGGTACTCTGGATATTCGTTATTTATGATACACGGATATTTTTCTATGTTATTCATCTTATTCTATTGTGGGCCAATGAACCGATCCAGGGATTGGCATGTCACATAGAATCCTCGGTCTTTTCAGAACCGCGGTGTTACAGAAACTGATCACGAAGACGATCCTTAACAAAGACGATATACTCAGGATCATCACCAGTAATGATCATATCATCAACATAGAGAAGAAGAAGAGTGCGTCCACGAGGAGAAGTGTGAACAAACAGCGCTGGATCATGAGCACTAGGGGAGAAACCAGCAGCAGTCACTACAGAAGCAAATCTCTCAAACCAGGCACGAGGGGCCTGTTTGAGGCCATAAAGAGAACATCGAAGACGACAAACCATCCCCTCGGGAACAGAATACCCAGGAGGAGGCTGCATATAAACCTCCTCACTCAACTCACCATTAAGAAAGGCGTTCTGAACATCAACCTGGGACACAGACCAGTGACAAACAAAAGCAACAGCAAGAAGAGTACGCACAGTGGTCATATGAGCCACAGGAGCAAAGGTCTCATCATAGTCACGACCATGCTCCTGCTGAAAACCACGAGCCACAAGACGCGCTTTATAGCGCTCAAGAGATCCATCAGAGTGGGTCTTAATCTTATAGACCCACTTACACGTGATAGGACGAACAGGAGGGAGAAACAAGATCCCAGTGCGGTCGGCTCAAGCGCGACAATCTCCTCAGCCATGGCACCGCCATTCAGATGATGCTCAACATCCCGATAAGAAGTGGCTCGGAGGCAACAGAAAGACCATCTTGACTAGGAGAGTAACGGTTGGGGGCACGGCCGTGAGCAGGGACGAGTAGAGGAAGCTCATCAAGAAGGCGGCTCAGAGGCGGCGATGAAGAAGAAGGAATAGCGAGGAAGACTCGGAGAACGAGGAGAACTAGGAGAACTAGGCGAATCGAGGACTGATGGGAAGAAGAGACATCAGGGTAGGAGATCTGAAGAAGGCACAATGGGAGTAGAAGGAGGTGTGTCGGGAAAGAGAAGAAAGAGATCTTCCAGGATAGGTACCGGTGGTGGGACGAGGATAGAAAGGCGTCTCATCAAAAGTAACATCACGAGAGATCGCATCCGATGACCAACGGGTCCCAACAGCGATAGCCCTTATGCTCATTACTGTATCCAAGAAAAACACACTCAACAGACTGAGCAGTTAGTTTGGTACGTTCGCAAGGAGCAAGAAGAACATAGCAAACGCAACCAAACAAGCGAAGCATGGAGTAGTCTGGAGATTGTCCAGAGAGGCGCTCAAGAGGATACCACCACAGCAAGCGTGAGAAGGCTGAATGTTGATGAGGTGGCGAGGCGTAGCAATAGCCTCGGTTTGAGAAATGCGGAAGAGAAGAACCAATCATCATGGCACAGTGGTCTCAAGAAGATGACGATGCTTACGCCAGAACACCATTGGGCATGGGCGCAGGACGGAGGCGAGCAAGAGTGCCACCTCGAAGGACACCTCGCAACATCGGGAGATATACTCACACCAGAATCAACAAGAAACACACAAATGGGGTAGAATATTGAGTATGGACCATGGCCGCAAAAGCCGATATATGGAGAACACCTCACTACGAGGCGCATAAAATACAACCAAGTGTACCGAGAAAATCATCGATGAATAAAATATAGTAGCGATGGCCCTTCGAGCGAAGGGCGGACCCCAAACATCTGAATGAACTAAATCAAAAGGTCCTTTGAGATACGACGCTAGTAGGATAGGGAAGTGAATCTGTTTACCCAACCTACAGCCACGACAATGTAAAGACCCATCTCCAGAGACGGACCCCAAGACCACGATGAACTAATGACGGGCGAGAGTCACAAAGGTGACCAAGACGATGATGCCACTCTTGAAAGGAGCTGGTAGAAGAGGCGATCAAGAAGAACCTGGAAGATGAAGTGGCAGCGGAAGGAACACGGCCGTCTAACTCCCGAGTCCTCGAGTCACGCTGCGAGGGCAGCTCAACCAGGGACTGCGTCGGCGGTCTGGACAACACAGGAATCAGCATCAAGAATGACGCGACAAACAGAGTCAGTAAGCTGGCTAGCAGAGAACATATTCATCTTAAGAAGAGGGACATGAGAAATATCAGGAACAGAAAAGGAAGAAGTAGAGAGGGTGCCCCGACTAGAAACAGGGAGAGAGGTACCATCAGCTGTGAAAACACGGACAGGAGAAGGGAGATAACGAAGAGCGGACAGAAAATAAGACTCAGAGGTCATATGAAAAGAAGCTCCAGAATCCAGATACCATGGGGACGTACCTGACTATGTAGAAGGTGGTGGTCGCACAGGGCCTGAAGAATTAGTCACAGAACCAGCAGTGCATGTCGAAGAAGAGTCATGGCGACAAGCGGACCGCGAAGACTCGATAATGTCGATCGGAGAGCAAGCTGCGGAAGATCCGGAGAACCGGCGCAGATCCGGTGGTGGCGTAAGCTTGGTGATCTTGACAACATCGACTGACCGGAGGAGTAGGTAGTATCGGCGGCACAAGGACCATGGCTGAGTCGAGGCAGACGGCATAGGACCACGGGTAGCAAGCAGATGGAATCGCAAGAAGACGCCTGCAGACGGGTCTCCTCAACCAGCTCGAGACAACACCTCGGGCGGAACGACCACGAGCATTCAGGTGAAACGTCGGGCTCAAACTCTGGCGGGCCGACAGAAACTCATAGATGCGGTGAAACTCCAAATCCGGCGCAATCAGCACGAGCATGTGCCACAAACAGCAGTACAGAGAATCAAGGCGGCGCCAGATAGCAGCACTACGAGTATAGAACTCATCAATAGTGGAATCACTCTCTTTGAAGAGCATGCTCTGGCGAACCACGACGGTAAAGAGCATCCCAGACGGTGATAACGCCGACGAAGATGTGCCCATGGCGGCAATAGTAGGAGACTCATGAACTCAGCGACATCTTGAGGCGAACCTTTGGAGGTGAGAACGGCCACGAGCATCCTCATCAACCCAGTGAGTGTAGGCAGTCAGTGCGTGGCGATAGGCCTCGAGATCAGAAGAGTACTGCTTGTACTTCAGATCATAAGCAGCAACAACACTATCATCAGCACTCTGGGCAGCATCCTTGGCCTCCTGAGAAGCATCAGCGCCGAGAACAATCGGCGTCGGCGGAAGAGGAGCCACAGGAGATCATGTGAACGCGCATAAAGGCAGCGCATGTGAACGCGCATAAAGGCAGCGAAATCAGGATAATTCGCGCCATCGAAGATCATCGGGCAGCGAGGAATCGCAACATAACACGATGCAGAAGACATCTCTCTCAATTTTTTTTTGTATTTTTTTTGGGCCGAACCTGCAGGCAGATAGCAGCCAAATTCCGGCTAACCAGGGCAAGGGGCAGTGCCTAAGAGACGAAGGAGACCAATTCTGGCCGCCGGTGATCGATTCCCGGCAACGGTGACGGCCGGCAACGACAGAGGTCCGGCGAAGAGGAGAGCAACAGCGGGCAGTTGGGCGGAAGAGGAGACCGAGGCACAGGGAGCTCGGTGGCTGGATGGCCCGCACCTGTAGGTCCGTCGGGTGGAATAGGGCGGGTTCGGGTGGAGCAGGCGGCTGGAGATCGGCAGCTCGTGTGGGTCACGTCTTGGGAATAAGAGTCCCGTCAGGTGGAGGGACTTGTAGTCACGAGGATCTGGCAGCACGCGTGTCCGATCGGGAATCTGGCAGCACACGTACGCCGGACTGGCTTCGATCGATCTGGCAGTCCACGCGTGGGTGGAGCTCGGCAGCTGGGAGGCCCGCGCGTGGAGGATCGATCTGGGGCGGGATCAATCTGGTGGCTCGCGCGTGGAGAACGAGATCAATCGGGAGAGTACGGGATCGATCTGTATATCGATCTGGGAGACTGATCTGCACAGAAACTGAACGGGCGCCGACCGATCTGGAGGACACTGAGAAAGGCGGCGACGTTTGCCGTCGGCGACAGGGACGGTGGCGGCTGCAGCGACGAAGTTGCGAGTATGAAGAGGCTAACTTGGCTCTGATACCATGTTAGAAATAGACAACTTGTATTTCTCTGAAGGCCAAAGATGCAGGAAGCCCCATAACATATGGGGAAAACTACAATGCAAATATATACATCTAACACTCATGGGCAGCAATTTCCCAATACTGTACGCGAGTCTTCGCCAACATTCAACTTTCTCCGGCGAGCTAGCTACTAGTCATCGGCCGAAACAATCAGCCGATCCCTTTCAGGCAGTGCGGTCCATTCAAGTTAAGCTCAGTCGCACTAGTGCTCACTTTTCCAAGTAGTTTTCATATCATTTGATATGGATATTTTGTACTGTACTGCGGTAGCTAGTACTAAACGTTGGAAGCAAATTCTATTCGAGAGTAACATTGACCGATGACCGTTGGTCCATGACGAAAAGCTAGCCACAAACCCCACGGGGGAAGACCGGAAGAGAAGACTGGGCGATCCAGCTGGCCGGTTAGCCGCTAGCTATCTATGGTTGACTGTTCGCCTTCGGACTAACTACAATTTAACCGTCAGTGGGTGCTCTGAGCAGCGCAGGTTTCCAACTGCCGATGCTACACGCTGCAGATGCACCGGCCCAGCGTGCAGTGTTTCCTGGTCAAAATTTTACATCCGGGAATCTCTCCAGATTTCAACCAGGCCGTGTGGAAGCAATGCTAGTACAGAGATGCCGGTTAACTGCAAGTTAATTGTGTTGTTAACATGCTTGCCGACTAAACAAGGTCAACCAAAGAACTTAGTAACCGGAATGTGTTACTGTAGACGAGTAAGTAAAGCATAGTTGATTTACCAAGTTGATGTAAGGTAGGACTAGCTACTCCATAATTTACAGAGTACATGCCCATCACGAGAGGGGCTACGCACAAAAGTTAAGGAACAGGTGTTGCCTACCGGGGCATGCATCTTCGTTGCAAATTGCATCATGTTCAGTCACTAACTGCATGTGCCTGCACAAAACTAGCTAGGACTCGCCTGCTGGATTAATTTCACTCATCACCAGCAGAGATCATGGCAATGCCAATGAGGATTTCACATGGCTTTGCGAGATTTGCAGCGAGAGAAACTCTGTTCAAAGTCCCACTTGTGATCTTAATTAGTAGCATGTTAATTGTGGTCCAAGTAGAGCTTAGTACTAGATACTACATGACAGAGATATATACACAGTTGCATGCATGCTAATATTGCAGTAGTAGTCTTCATCTTCTGTATATACACGCCGAAACGTACTACATGTGTTAAGGCGTCAAGTTGCAAACTTCCTAACTAATACATTATCATTAGACTTCTAAAAAGCTTCGATGCTATAGCAACATGATGAGGTTGTAAATCGAATCGCTCGATCAAAATACCGCCACTTGTACTTGTCCCAAAGCACCATAATTGTGTTTGTTAATCATGGTTTAGAGGTACAACTGCGTACTTACACAAGTGGTGCTCTCTCTTGCTTATTTTGTGCATATCTTACTCATATGAAACGATCAAAGTACTGCAACTTGTACTTGTCCCAAAGTACTACCATGATTGTATTTGTTAATTGCCGCTTAGAGGTACAACTGCGTACGTATAAGTGGTGCTCTCTTGCTTATTTTGTGCATATCTTACTCGAACTTCAAGTATATCACGTGTCGCGCTGCAAACCGCGACTAATTTACAAAGGAAAATTAGCAACTCGCCGACGATCTCACATGACGGTTGGACCCGAGCCACTTGTCACCAAGGTAGCGTGCCACCATGTTACTTTTGTGGTTCAAAGGAAATTTGGTGCTTCCACTCTTTTTACCATTGACCTTGAGCTATACTATTAGCTATGATTAGCGATGAACAAGAGAGGACAACAACCGAAGAGACAAAAGCTTGCAAAGGAGCAAGATATCAACGCGAATCCTCCGTTGCTGCACACAATAATCAGATTGCTCCGGCCGTTTGGTTCCTTGTCGTACGTCGTGACGGCAAGTAAACGATCGATCGCGCACCAACCAAATGATTAGCTAGTCCGGCAGTGAGTTAAAACGATTATCACCGGCAACCTACTTCCGATCGAGGATCAACGACGCGCTGAACCTGTGGTACGAACACCCTTATCACACTACAGGAAAGGCCAGATGCGCCGACGGCCGCTTGCTACGCCGGCTAGCGTCGGGCGTCGGTGGGACGGATCAGGCCAAAGTCGCCAGCCCTCGGCGTAGCAAAGCCGTCGGCGTAGTATACCCTACGCCGACGGTCACCCTCGGCATCGTGGGGCCCTCGGTGTAGCCAGGGGACGCGTGGCACATACCGGCCAGCGCGGACGGCGCGCTAACGGTGCCGGCCATTACGCCGAGGGCGACCCTCGGCATAGCGCCATCCCAGGTACGCCGACGGTGACCCTCGGCGTACCCATCACGTACGCCGACGGTGACCCTCGGCGTAGCCCTCTGCATTTTTCCCTTTCTACTTGCACACTTATTTTATATTTGTATCAATTATTTATGTTCTTTTTTTTATTAATTGGATGATTTCGTACGCTCTGAATAGCAGTCTCCATGCCCACATGAAATATCGTTGCGAATCTTCTCACACCCCGACAAATTTCTATATGTTTGTAAGTGTTATTATCGCATGTGGTTCTGAATAGCACCCTCCACGCCCACATGAAATGTGTGTGAATTTTATGTATCACACATTTTGGAGAAGCTGTTCAAAGATTCAATGCTTTTATCGCAAGTGGTTACATCAACCCCTCTTTGGGGAGCGGACGATAGTTTCTCTTGTAGAGGGGGAATCTCCCCGTCGAGGTGAAACCGGGTAGGATAGTGCCCCAACTTGTGAGCCAACATGGTTTGACATCACCCTATGACCTAAACAAACACAAAACAAGAGAGAGCTACGCCGGGCTACCCACCGGGAGGGCGTCTAGGGGGTAGACGATCCGAGTGTGCACAGATCAGGGTTTCGCCGGAGGAAGACCACGAGAACATCGGAATCAGATGAAAACTTGCATGTGTCCCTAGCATATGTGTGTGAGTGTGGTGAGAGGTTGGTATAGGTGCTTGCATGTGTCCCTCCTCGCATGCATGCGCTCTAACCTAGAAGCGAAGGTTCCGGACCCGTATAAGGGGGAATCTCCCCGTCGAGGTGAAACCGGGTAGGATAGTGCCCCAACTTGTGAACCAACATGGTTTTACATCACCCTATGACCTAAACAAACACAAAACAAGAGAGCTACGCGGGCTACCTGTCGGAGCGTCTAGGGGGGTGAGCGATCCGAGTGTGCAGATCGATTTTGGGAGGAAGACCACGAGAACATCGGAATCGAGATGAAAACTTGCATGTGTCCCTAGCATATGTGTGTGAGTGTGGTGAGAGGTTGGTATAGGTGCTTGCATGTGTCCCCCTCGCATGCATGCGATCTAACCTAAGCGAAGGTTCGGACCCGTATAAGAGGAATCTCCCATTGAGGTGAAACCGGGTAGGATAGTGCACCAACTTGTGAACCAACATGGTTTTACATCACCCTATGACCTAAACAAACACAAAATAAGAGAGCTACGCGGGCTACCCTGTCGGAGGCGTCTAGGGGGTAGGCGATCCGAGTGTGCCGCAGATCGTGGGTTTCACGGGAGGAAGACCACGAGAATATCGAATCGGATGAAAACTTGCATGTGTCCCTAGCATATGTGTGTGGGTGTGGTTAGAGGTTGGTATATATAGGTGCTTGCATGTGTCCCCCTCGCATGCATGCGCTCTAACCTAGAGGCGAAGGTTAGGGCCCGTATGAGGTGGAATCTCCCGTCGAGGTGAAACCGGGTAGGATAGTGCCCCAACTTGTGAGCCAACATGGTTTGACATCACCCTATGACCTAAACAAACACAAAACAAGAGATCTCGCCGGGCTACCCTGCCGGAGGAGCGTCTAGGGGGTAGACGATCCGAGTGTGCACAGAGATCGGTTTGTGGGAGGAAGACCACGAGAACATCGGAATGAGATGAAAACTTGCATGTGCCCCTAGCATATGTGTGTGTGTGGGTGTGGTTAGAGGTTGGTATATATAGGTGCTTGCATGTGTCCCCCTCGCATGCATGCTCTAACCTAGAGCGAAGGTTCGGGCGTATGAGGTGGAATCTCCCGTCGAGGTGAAACCGGTAGGATAGTGCCCCAACTTGTGAGCCAACATGGTTTGACATCACCCTATGACCTAAACAAACACAAAACAAGAGAGAGCTACGGGCTACCCTGTCGGAGGAGCGTCTAGGGGGTAGGCGATCCAGTGTGCCTGAGATCGTGGTTTGGGAGGAAGACCACGAGAACATCGGAATGAGATGAAAACTTGAATGTGTCCCTAGAATATGTGTGTGAGTGTGGTGAGTGGTTCGTATAGGTGCTTGCATGTGTCCCCTCTCGCATGCATGCGCTCTAACCTAGAAGCGAAGGTTCCGGACCCGTATATGGGGGAATCTCCCCGTCGAGGTGAAACCGGGTAGGATAGTGCCCCAACTTGTGAACCAACATGGTTTTACATCAACCTATGACCTAAACAAACACAAAACAAGAGAGAGCTACGCCGGGCTACCCATCGGAGGGCGTCTAGGGGTAGGCGATCAGTGTGCACAGATCGAGATTTCGGAGGAAGACCACGAGAACATCGAATCGGATGAAAACTTGCATGTGTCCCTAGCATATGTGTGTGAGTGGTGAGAGGTTGGTATAGGTGCTTGCATGTGTCCCCTCGCATGCATGCGATCTAACCTAAGCGAAGGTTCGGGACCAGTATAAGGGGAATCTCCCATTGAGGTGAAACCGGGTAGGATAGTGCACCAACTTGTGAACCAACATGGTTTTACATCACCCTATGACCTAAACAAACACAAAATAAGAGAGCTACTGGGCTACCCTGTCGAGGAACGTCTAGGGGTAGGCGATCAGTGTGCATGATCGAGGGTTTTGGGAGGAAGACCACGAGAATATCGGAATCGATGAAAACTTGCATGTGTCCCTAGCATATGTGTGTGGGTGTGGTTAGAGGTTGGTATATATAGGTGCTTGCATGTGTCCCCCTCGCATGCATGCGCTAACCTAGAGGCGAAGGTTAGGGCCCAGTATGAGGTGGAATCTCCCGTCGAGGTGAAACCGGGTAGGATAGTGCCCCAACTTGTGAGCCAACATGGTTTGACATCACCCTATGACCTAAACAAACACAAAACAAGAGATCTACGCTGGGCTACCTCGGAGGAGCGTCTAGGGGGTGAGCGATCAGTGTGCCTGAGAGATCGGGGTTTCATGGGAGGAAGACCACGAGAACATCGGAATGAGATGAAAACTTGCATGTGCCCCTAGCATATGTGTGTGTGTGGGTGTGGTTAGAGGTTGGTATATAGGTTCTTGCATGTGTCCCCTCGCATGCATGCGCTCTAACCTAGAGGCGAAGGTTAGGGCCGTATGAGGTGGAATCTCCCGTCGAGGTGAAACCGGGTAGGATAGTGCCCCAACTTGTGAGCCAACATGGTTTGACATCACCCTATGACCTAAACAAACACAAAACAAGAGAGCTACGGGGCTACCCTGTCGGAGGAGCGTCTAGGGGTGGGCGATCCGAGTGCACAGAGATCGAGGTTTGTGGGAGGAAGACCACGAGAACATCGGAATCAGATGAAAACTTGCATGTGTCCCTAGCATATGTGTGTGAGTGTGGTGAGAAGTTGGTATAGGTGCTTGCATGTGTCCCACCCGCATGCATGCGCTCTAACCTAGAAGCGAAGGTTAGGACCGTATAAGGGGAATCTCCCCGTTGAGGTGAAACCAGGTAGGATAGTGCACCAACTTGTGAACCAACATGGTTTTACATCATCCTAGGACCTAAACAAACACAAAACAGAGAGCTATCCGGGCTACCTGTCGGAGGAGCGTCTAGGGGGTAGGCGATCCAGTGTGCAGATCGAGGATTTGGGAGGAAGACCACGAGAACATCGGAATCAGATGAAAACTTGCATGTGTCCCTAGCATATGTGTGAGTGTGGTGAGAGGTTGGTATAGGTGCTTGCATGTGTCCCCTCGCATGCATGCGATCTAACCTAAGCGAAGGTTCGGACCCGTATAAGGGGAATCTCCCCATTGAGGTGAAACCGGGTAGGATAGTGCACCAACTTGTGAACCAACATGGTTTACATCACCCTATGACCTAAACAAACACAAAATAAGAGAGCTACGCGGGCTACCTGTCGGAGGAACGTCTAGGGGTAGGCGATCAGTGTGCTGAGATCGAGGTTCACGGGAGGAAGACCACGAGAATATCGGAATCAGATGAAAACTTGCATGTGTCCATAGCATATGTGTGTGAGTGTGGTGAGAGGTTGGTATAGGTGCTTTCATGTGTCCCTCCTTGCATGCATGCGCTCTAACCTAGAAGCGAAGGTTCCGGACCTGTATAAGGGGGAATCTCCCCGTCGAGGTGAAACCGGGTAGGATAGTGCCCCAACTTGTGAACCAACATGGTTTTACATCACCCTATGACCTAAACAAACACAAAACAAGAGAGAGCTCGCGGGCTACCCAATGGAGGAGCGTCTAGGGGTGGACGATCCAGAGTGCAGAGATCGGGGTTTCGGGAGGAAGACCACGAGAACATCGAATGAGATGAAAACTTGCATGTGCCCCTAGCATATGTGTGTGGGTGTGGTTAGAGGTTGGTATATAGGTGCTTGCATGTGTCCCCTCGCATGCATGCGCTCTAACCTAGAGGCGAAGGTTAGGGCCCGTATGAGGTGGAATCTCCCGTCGAGGTGAAACCGGGTAGGATAGTGCCCCAACTTGTGAGCCAACATGGTTTGACATCACCCTATGACCTAAACAAACACAAAACAAGAGATCTCGCCGGGCTACCTGCCGAGGAGCGTCTAGGGGGGGTAGTCCGAGTGTGCAGAGATCGGGGTTTATGGGAGGAAGACCACGAGAACATCGAATGAGATGAAAACTTGCATGTGCCCCTAGCATATGTGTGTGTGTGGGTGTGGTTAGAGGTTGGTATATAGGTGCTTGCATGTGTCCCCCTCGCATGCATGCGCTCTAACCTAGGCGAAGGTTAGGGCCGTATGAGGTGGAATCTCCCGTCGAGGTGAAAGGTAGGATAGTGCCCCAACTTGTGAGCCAACATGGTTTGACATCACCCTATGACCTAAACAAACACAAAACAAGAGAGCTCGCGGGCTACCTGTCGGAGGAGCGTCTAGGGGGTAGGCGATCAAGTGCCAGAGATCGAGGTTTGTGGGAGGAAGACCACGAGAACATCGGAATCAGATGAAAACTTGCATGTGTCCCTAGCATATGTGTGTGAGTGTGGTGAGAGGTTGGTATAGGTGCTTGCATGTGTCCCTCCGCATGCATGCGCTCTAACCTAAGCGAAGGTTAGGACCCGTATAAGGGGAATCTCCCGTGAGGTGAAACTGGTAGGATAGTGCACCAACTTGTGAACCAACATGGTTTTACATCATCCTAGGACCTAAACAAACACAAAACAACAGAGAGCTATGGGCTACCTGTCGGAGGAGCGTCTAGGGGGTAGGCGATCAGAGTGCAGAGATCGAGATTTCTGGGAGGAAGACCACGAGAACATCCAGAGATGAAAACTTGCATGTGTCCCTAGCATATGTGTGTGAGTGTGGTGAGAGGTTGGTATAGGTGCTTGCATGTGTCCCCCTCGCATGCATGCGATCTAACCTAAGCGAAGGTTAGGACCGTATAAGGGGAATCTCCCCATTGAGGTGAAACCGGTAGGATAGTGCACCAACTTGTGAACCAACATGGTTTTACATCACCCTATGACCTAAACAAACACAAAATAAGAGAGCTACGCGGGCTACCCTGTCGGAGGAGCGTCTAGGGGGTAGGCGATCAGTGTGCAGATCGGGGTTTGCGGAGGAAGACCACGAGAATATCGGAATCGATGAAAACTTGCATGTGTCCCTAGCATATGTGTGTGAGTGTGGTGAGAGGTTGGTATAGGTGCTTGCATGTGTCCCCTCGCATGCATGCGCTCTAACCTAAGCGAAGGTTAGGGCCCGTATGAGGGTGGAATCTCCCGTCGAGGTGAAACCGGGTAGGATAGTGCCCCAACTTGTGAGCCAACATGGTTTGACATCACCCTATGACCTAAACAAACACAAAACAAGAGAGATCTACGGGCTACCCACTGCCGGAGGGCGTCTAGGGGGTAGGCGATCCGAGTGTGCCAGAGATCGAGGTTTCACGGGAGGAAGACCACGAGAACATCGGAATGAGATGAAAACTTGCATGTGCCTAGCATATGTGTGTGGGTGTGGTTAGAGGTTGGTATATATAGGTGCTTGCATGTGTCCCCTCGCATGCGCTCTAACCTAGAGGCGAAGGTTAGGGCCCGTATGAGGTGGAATCTCCCCGTCGGTGAAACCGGGTAGGATAGTGCACCAACTTGTGAGCCAACATGGTTTGACATCACCCTATGACCTAAACAAACACAAAACAAGAGATCTACGCTGGGCTACCCCGCCGGAGGAGCGTCTAGGGGGTGACGATCCAGTGTGCCTGAGATCGTGGTTTCACGGAGGAAGACCACGAACATCGGAATGAGATGAAAACTTGCATGTGCCCCTAGCATATGTGTGTGTGTGGTGTGGTTAGAGGTTGGTATATAGGTGCTTGCATGTGTCCCCTCGCATGCATGCGCTCTAACCTAGAGGCGAAGGTTCGGGCCCGTATGAGGGTGGAATCTCCCGTCGAGGTGAAACCGGTAGGATAGTGCCCCAACTTGTGAGCCAACATGGTTTGACATCACCCTATGACCTAAACAAACACAAAACAAGAGAGATCTACGGGCTACCCCAATGGGAGGAGCGTCTAGGGGGTGACGATCCAGTGTGCATGAGATCGTGGTTTGTGGGAGGAAGACCACGAGAACATCGGAATGAGATGAAAACTTGCATGTGCCCCTAGCATATGTGTGTGTGTGGGTGTGGTTAGAGGTTGGTATATAGGTGCTTGCATGTGTCCCTCGCATGCATGCGCTCTAACCTAGAGGCGAAGGTTAGGGGCCCGTATGAGGTGGAATCTCCCGTCGAGGTGAAACCGGGTAGGATAGTGCCCCAACTTGTGAGCCAACATGGTTTGACATCACCCTATGACCTAAACAAACACAAAACAAGAGAGCTACGCCGGGCTACCCTGTCGGAGGGCGCCTAGGGGTGAGCGATCCGAGTGTGCACAGAGATCGAGGTTTCATGGGAGACCACGAGAACATCGGAATCAGATGAAAACTTGCATGTGTCCCTAGCATATGTGTGTGTGTGGTGAGAGGTTGGTATAGGTGCTTGCATGTGTCCTCGCATGCATGCGCTCTAACCTAGAAGCGAAGGTTCGGGACCGTATAAGGGGAATCTCCCGTTGAGGTGAAACCGGTAGGATAGTGCACCAACTTGTGAACCAACATGGTTTTACATCATCCTAGGACCTAAACAAACACAAAACAACAGAGAGCTATGGGCTACCCCTGTCGGAGGAGCGTCTAGGGGTAGGCAGATCCGGAATGCCTGAGATCGAGATTTCACGGGAGGAAGACCACGAGAACATCAGAATCCGATGAAAACTTGCATGTGTCCCTAGCATATGTGTGTGAGTGTGGTGAGAGGTTGGTATAGGTGCTTGCATGTGTCCCCCCTCGCATGCATGCGATCTAACCTAGAAGCGAAGGTTCCGGACCCGTATAAGGGGGAATCTCCCCATTGAGGTGAAACCGGGTAGGATAGTGCACCAACTTGTGAACCAACATGGTTTTACATCACCCTATGACCTAAACAAACACAAAATAAGAGAGAGCTACGCCGGGCTACCCCTGTCAGAGGAACGTCTAGGGGGGTAGACGATCCGAGTGTGCACAGATCAGGGTTTCGCCGGAGGAAGACCACGAGAATATCGGAATCAGATGAAAACTTGCATGTGTCCCTAGCATATGTGTGTGAGTGTGGTGAGAGGTTGGTATAGGTGCTTGCATGTGTCCCCCCTCGCATGCATGCGCTCTAACCTAGAGGCGAAGGTTAGGCCCGTGTGAGGTGGAATCTCCCGTCGAGGTGAAACAGGTAGGATAGTGCCCCAACTTGTGAGCCAACATGGTTTGACATCACCCTATGACCTAAACAAACACAAAACAAGAGAGATCTACTGGCTACCTGTCGGAGGAACGTCTAGGGGTGAGCGATCCGGAGTGTGCCAGAGATCGAGGTTTCATGGGAGGAAGACCACGAGAACATCGGAATGAGATGAAAACTTGCATGTGCCCTAGCATATGTGTGTGTGTGTGGGTGTGGTTAGAGGTTGGTATATAGGTGCTTGCATGTGTCCCCGCATGCATGCGCCTAACCTAGAGGCGAAGGTTCGGGCCGTATGAGGGTGAAATCTCCCCGTCGAGGTGAAACCGGGTAGGATAGTGCCCCAACTTGTGAGCCAACATGGTTTGACATCACCCTATGACCTAAACAAACACAAAACAAGAGAGATCGACGCCGGGCTACCCCTGTCAGAGGAACGTCTAGGGGTGGGCGATCCGAGTGTGCGAGAGATCGGGGTTTCATGGGAGGAAGACCACGAGAACATCGGAATGAGATGAAAACTTGCATGTGCCCCTAGCATATGTGTGTGTGGGTGTGGTTAGAGGTTGGTATATATAGGTGCTTGCATGTGTCCCCCTCGCATGCATGCGCCTAACCTAGAGGCGAAGGTTCGGGCCGTATGAGGTGGAATCTCCCGTCGAGGTGAAACCGGTAGGATAGTGCCCCAACTTGTGAGCCAACATGGTTTGACATCACCCTATGACCTAAACAAACACAAAACAAGAGATCTCTACGGGCTACCCTGTCGGAGGAACGTCTAGGGGTAGACGATCCGAGTGCATGAGATCGAGTTTGTGGGAGGAAGACCACGAGAACATCGGAATGAGATGAAAACTTGCATGTGCCCTAGAATATGTGTGTGTGTGGGTGTGGTTAGAGGTTGGTATATAGGTGCTTGCATGTGTCCCCCTCGATGCATGCGCTCTAACCTAAGCGAAGGTTCGGGCCCGTATGAGGGTGGAATCTCCCGTCGAGGTGAAACCGGGTAGGATAGTGCCCCAACTTGTGAGCCAACATGGTTTGACATCACCCTATGACCTAAACAAACACAAAACAAGAGAGCTCTGGCTACCCACTTCGGGAGGAACGTCTAGGGGGTACGATCCAGTGCACAGATCAGGGTTTCGCCGGAGGAAGACCACGAGAACTTCGGAATCAGATGAAAACTTGCATGTGGCCCTAGCATATGTGTGTGAGTGTGGTGAGAGGTTGGTATAGGTGCTTGCATGTGTCCCCCCTCGCATGCATGCGCTCTAACCTAGAAGCGAAGGTTCTGTACCCGTATAAGGGGAATCTCCCCGTTTAGGTGAAACCGGGTAGGATAGTGCCCCAACTTGTGAACCAACATGGTTTTACATCACCCTATGACCTAAAAAAACACAAAACAAGAGAGAGCTACGCCGGCTACCTGCCGAGAGGAACGTCTAGGGGTAGACGATCCGAGTGTGCAGATCAGATTTCACGGAGGAAGACCACGAGAACATCGGAATCAGATGAAAACTTGCATGTGTCCCTAGCATATGTGTGTGAGTGTGGTGAGAGGTTGGTATAGGTGCTTGCATGTGTCCCCTCGCATGCATGCGATTTAACCTAGAAGCGAAGGTTAGGACCCGTATAAGGGGAATCTCCCGTTGAGGTGAAACCGGGTAGGATAGTGCACCAACTTGTGAACCAACATGGTTTACATCACCTATGACCTAAACAAACACAAAATAAGAGAGCTACTGGGCTACCCCGCTGAGGAACGTCTAGGGGGGTAGACGATCCGAGTGTGCATAGATCAGGGTTTCGCCGGAGGAAGACCACGACAATATCGGAATCAGATGAAAACTTGCATGTGTCCCTAGCATATGTGTGTGAGTGTGGTGAGAGGTTGGTATAGGTGCTTGCATGTGTCCCCCCTCGCATGCATGCGCTCTAACCTAGAAGGTTAGGACCGTATAAGGGGAATCTCCCATTGAGGTGAAACCGGGTAGGATAGTGCACCAACTTGGAACCAACATGGTTTTACATCACCCTATGACCTAAACAAACACAAAATAAGAGAGATCTACGGGCTACCCTGTCGGGAGGAACGCCTAGGGGTGGGCGATCCGAGTGTGCAGATCGGGGTTTCGGGAGGAAGACCACAGAATATCGGAATCAGATGAAAACTTGCATGTCCCTAGCATATGTGTGTGGGTGTGGTTAGAGGTTGGTATATATAGGTGCTTGCATGTGTCCCTCGCATGCATGCGCCTAACCTAGAGGCGAAGGTTCGGCCCGTATGAGGGTGGAATCTCCCGTCGAGGTGAAACTGGTAGGATAGTGCCCCAACTTGTGAGCCAACATGGTTTGACATCACCCTATGACCTAAACAAACACAAAACAAGAGAGATTCACGCTGGGCTACCTGTCGGAGGAACGTCTAGGGGTGGGCAGATCCGAGTGTGCACAGAGATCGTGGTTTCAGGAGGAAGACCACGAGAACATGGAATGAGATGAAAACTTGCATGTGCCCCTAGCATATGTGTGTGTGTGTGGGTGTGGTTAGAGGTTGGTATATATAGGTGCTTGCATGTGTCCCTCGCATGCATGCGCTCTAACCTAAGCGAAGGTTCGGGCGTATGAGGGTGGAATCTCCCGTCGAGGTGAAACCGGGTAGGATAGTGCCCCAACTTGTGAGCCAACATGGTTTGACATCACCCTATGACCTAAACAAACACAAAACAAGAGAGCTACGCGGGCTACCCTCGGGAGGAACGTCTAGGGGGTAGACGATCCGAGTGTGCACAGATCAGGGTTTCGACGGAGGAAGACCACGAGAACATCGGAATCAGATGAAAACTTGCATGTGTCCCTAGCATATGTGTGTGAGTGTGGTGAGAGGTTTCTATAGGTGCTTGCATGTGTCCCTCCTCGCATGCATGAGCTCTAACCTAGAAGCGAAGGTTCCGGACCCGTATAAGGGGGAATCTCCCCGTCGAGGTGAAACCGGGTAGGATAGTACCCCAACTTGTGAACCAACATGGTTTTACATCACCCTATGACCTAAACAAACACAAAACAAGAGAGCTATGCCGGGCTACCCTGTCGGGAACGTCTAGGGGGTGGCGATCCGAGTGTGCACAGATCGAGTTTCATGGGAGGAAGACCACGAGAACATCTAATCGAGATGAAAACTTGCATGTGTCCCTAGCATATGTGTGTGAGTGTGGTGAGAGGTTGGTATAGGTGCTTGCATGTGTCCCTCGCATGCATGCGATCTAACCTAAGCGAAGGTTAGGACCTTATAAGGGGAATCTCCCATTGAGGTGAAAGGGTGGGATAGTGCACCAACTTGTGAACCAACATGGTTTTACATCACCCTATGACCTAAACAAACACAAATAAAGAGAGAGCTACGCCGGGCTACCTGTCGGAGGAACGTCTAGGGGTAGTGACGATCCGAGTGTGCACAGATCTGGGTTTCGCCGGAGGAAGACCACGAGAACATCGGAATCATATGAAAACTTGCATGTGTCCCTAGCATATGTGTGTGTGTGGTTAGAGGTTGGTATAGGTGCTTGAATGTGTCCCCCCTCGCATGCATGCGCTCTAACCTAGAGCGAAGGTTCGGGCCGTATGAGGTGGAATCTCCCGTCGAGGTGAAACCCGGTAGGATAGTGCCCCAACTTGTGAGCCAACATGGTTTGACATCACCCTATGACCTAAACAAACACAAAACAAGAGAGATCTACGCGGGCTACCTGTCGGAGGAGCGATCTAGGGGTGTATCGATCCGAGTGTGCACAGAGATCAGGGTTTCGCCGGAGGAAGACCACGAGAACATCGGAATGAGATGAAAACTTGCATGTGCCCCTAGCATATGTGTGTGTGGTTAGAGGTTGGTATATATAGGTTCTTGCATGTGTCCCCCTCGCATGCATGCGCTCTAACCTAGAGGCGAAGGTTCAGGGCCCGATGAGGGGAATCTCCCGTCGAGGTGAAACCGGGTGAGATAGTGCCCCAACTTGTGAGCCAACATGGTTTGACATCACCCTATGACCTAAACAAACACAAAACAAGAGAGAGCTGGGCTACCCCATCGGGAGGAACGTCTAGGGGGTAGGCGATCAGGTGCACAGAGATCGGGGTTTCACGGGAGGAAGACCACGAGAACATCGGAATCGATGAAAACTTGCATGTGTCCCTAGCATATGTGTGTGTGAGTGTGGTGAGAGGTTGGTATAGGTGCTTGCATGTGTCCTCCTCGCATGCATGCGCTCTAACCTAAGCGAAGGTTAGGACCCGTATGAGGGGAATCTCCCGTTGAGGTGAAACCGGTGAGATAGTGCACCAACTTGTGAACCAACATGGTTTTACATCATCCTAGGACCTAAACAAACACAAAACAGAGAGCTGCGGGCTACCACATCGGAGGAGCGTCTAGGGGGTAGGCGATCCGAGTGTGCAGATCGAGATTTCATGGGAGGAAGACCACGAGAACATCTAATCGGATGAAAACTTGCATGTGTCCCTAGCATATGTGTGTGAGTGTGGTGAGAGGTTGGTATAGGTGCTTGCATGTGTCCCCTCGCATGCATGCGATCTAACCTAGAAGCGAAGGTTAGGACCCGTATAAGGGGAATCTCCCCATTGAGGTGAAACCGGGTAGGATAGTGCACCAACTTGTGAACCAACATGGTTTTACATCACCTATGACCTAAACAAACACAAAATAAGAAACT